>WYDF02308361.1:0-15145 GCA_009867245.2 Adranes taylori | reverse complement strand
TTTTCAGTGTTTCACAATATCTCTCAGAGTTTATTGTTGAACCACGTTCGAGGAAATCCACCAGAAGCGCACCATGCCTGTCCCAAAAAATGGTCGTCGCCATTATCTTTCTTGATGACAAAGTTTGCAAACATTTCCTTGGTTTTTTGGGAGAACTTGTGTGTCCCCACTCTATAGACTGTTTTTCCGTCGCACAAGTCACATGTTTTACCCAAGTCTCGTCCCGAGTTACGACACGATCGAGAAGTGAGTCACCATCTTTCTCGTAGGCCTCAATGATTCTGTCGTGCGCTGTTTTTTATGATCTTCTAATAAGAGTTTCGGTACCCATCTGGCACAAAATTTATGGTAGCCTAGCTTTCCCGTGACAATCTGATGCAACAATCTTCATGAAATTTGAGGATACTCAAGCGATAACTCCGTAATTGTGAAGCGCCGATTTTCACTAATCCTTTCATTGATTTTCGCCACCAGTTCATCAGTCACCATGGTCGATCGCCCACTTCGCTCTTCGTCGTGCATGTTAGTGCGGCCATTTTGAAACTTAATACATCACTGCCGTACTCCGCCTTCGCTCATTACGTTGTTTCCGTACACTCTACAGAGTTTTCGATGAATTTCAATTGGTCTGCCAACAAAAACCTATTCACCGAACGCAACTGGCGGGATTTTCTATTGCAGCACACATTTTAACAATTCACGGTGAACAAAACAGAAGCAGCATAAACTGCACGCTACCACAGTTGGATGCTTACTGAGTGAAGGTACGCTCTGACACTAAGGTGGTGCCGCTAGCCCCGGCTCTCGCTTTATCACGCCAAAACGTAAGTTACTCGCTGGATAGCCCTTGTATATACTAAAATCGCAGTTTGTGACAACATGAAAATTTCGTAGGCGCCCTATTTTTGGATGTTTTCAAGTAAATGACAGCTCCCTCGACAAAGTTAAAAATATGCCGTTTTTGGAATTTCTAAGATGATCAAAATGTGTATATTTTTTATTTGAAAAAAATAAAAAATTGAAAAAATAGAGGGATGTAGTTATAGAAGAATAAAAAATAAGTGAAATTTTGCGAAAATTGTAAAACAAAGAGTTATTTGTTTCATTAAGTTTGTTATTGCAGTTTAAAGTTCAATTACTACAAAGTGCGTATTAAGTATCTTTTGTATTGTTTTCTTTTGCTTTTCAATTACAAGAACAACGAATGTAGCACATTATAAGAGAAATAAAACCTGAATACATACATAGCTAAGAAATCTTTACATGAAAATAAGATAAAGAGCAGAAAAAAACGAAATTACTGTTCAAATGATGAACGAGATTACGCTATTCTTAAGAGGGAAAACAAAAACGCAAAGGAATTTATGATCACCGAAAAAAAACCCAAGAGGGGGGCGTTTTTCTTAGCATCACTGTCTAGTTTTTGATCACGAATTACTCCTCTCTTGTTAAGTTGTTTTCATTTGTCTTTTTGTTTTCCTGTTTTGTTTTCTTGAGCAATAACTGTTTTTGCTGTGCTTTTGTTTTATACATAATTAATAAATGTTGCATTTATTATATTTTAATGTTGAATGTTATTATATACGAGTGAAGTTTCAGGATTGCGAATGATGAAATATATTTAATGCGCAAAATATTCACTTTTATATATTTTTCAAACAAATATTACGCACCTATTTCATTTAGAAATCAAAACGATTAAAATCATGTCATTTCGTTATTAGTAATTTTAGGCAATACTTCAGCAGATTTAATACTTGACTACAATACTTTGAGAACGATGTATGAAGGAATTTCCAGCATGAATATAAAAAGAAAATTAACCAAGGTTAGGAATCTTAAATCTACGATAGACAATAATATGATTGACATCGGATAAGCGAAAATGTCGGATAATAGGGAAAGGTTAAAAAATCGGGTAAAAGAAAAACGAAGTTAAAGTTTTACAAATTTTTAATGTTCAACTTGCTAAGGTATAGAGCTACAACAACTTTGCTTAAAATTTTCGATGATGATTGGCGTCTTGTTGCTGCAACATCTCGCCATCTTTGGAGCATCATTATATCGATCCCCGTAGCTTCCAACGTATAACATGGCGACTTTTGGGGCCTTACTGCACTTTTGCAAGATTGACAATAGGTTCATCGTTAATATCGTTGCCATCATTTTCTACAGCAACAATTTTGTCGTCTGTCATAGCGTACTCATTGTCTTCTTTCAACCAACATTCAACTTCTTTTACAATCGCTTCCTCACATCCAGGGATGCGTTGTATTAAATGAAAAATGCTTTCTTCAATGTAATTTTTAGATCCTCCTCATCTTCACTTGCATTTTCTCCTAATACCTTTTTCCATGATTTAACAATTGTTGAAGCATTTACGTCATTTCAGGCCTTTGAAATTCAATAAGCTACATCCTATACCTTAACGGCTTTCAATTAAGTCATCACATCAACCTGCGCAGCTTGCTCTAATAATGTCGATTGTAGCTTCCTTCGGTAATTTCTTTTAAGTGTTTTCAAAACACCCTGGTCCAAGTTGCCGTTACATTCGGTGGTAGGAACATCGCCTTGATGTCGCCATCTTGAAGCTCATCTGCACTGGGGTGCGTTGAGGGCGTCTAATAATAATATGGCTTCTTTTCTTGGCAGATTATTTTTTTCAAATATTTTCAACAAATTACCTAAAAAACCATTCTCTGAAAATGTCGCTGCTACTCCACGCACTTTTCTGATTGTAATACTGTAATGGAAGAACCTTTAATGCAATTATTTTGAATGCTCATTCCGATCCTTGCAAGATCTATTTTATGGTTCGCTGATACATTGCTGCGAGCAAGAATTGGTACCCTTTGTTTGTTACGTTTGTAGCCAGGGGTTCATTTTTCTGTTCTGGCTGCAAGGCTCTTACTAAGCAACAACTTAAAGTTAAGCCCTGTCTCATCACAGTTGAAAATTTGATCGCCTGTAAAGCTTTCATTCACAATAAAGAGATGAATTTTTTACGAATTGCATTCATATCTTCAACATTTGAGGACAGTTTCTCTCCACAAATATTTAACTGACGGATTACGTAACGTTTTTTTTTTCACCTGTAGAGCCACCCAATACTTGCGGTGAATTCTGGAGTCAATTTTATTAACTGAATTTCGAAAATGCAACGCTTTTTCCTACATGATAAGCCCCGAAATAGGCACACCATTGTCTCTGAACTGGGTACAACATAAGACAAAGCCTTACTTACTTGTTCATACTCACAATATTTTATTGTTGTTCTCTCCTTTAATGCACTTTCGGTGACTCTTGAAGAACACAATTTTACTATTTCTAGAAAAATTTTCCAGTTTCCTACTGTTACCCGTTCGACGCCATAGTCATCAGTAACCTTTTGCATTGCCTCTACGTTGTCCAGTCTTTTGAATGTCTCAAATTTTTGTTGCTTCGATACAACAACCTTCTGTCTTTTCGTTGTCATAATAGCGTAATAAATACTGTTCTTATTACATACAGTAATAAAAACATGATGTTGTTTTTATTGCTTTAATAAAAACAATAACACAACAATAAAAACAACTCAACATACGACAGCAGCAGCTACTATACTCAACAATTCCAGAAACAGATTCACGCAGTTAATAGACAAATTCGAGGTTATCGGTGAATGACACTTGGGAGAAAACAAAGACGAACGCGTACCCTCGAATTGTAATGTGTACAGTCTGTCGCGCAACCTCTGGGGTAGCGGTACACTCAATGACGACAAAAACTAGACGTCTGCTAACATGCGGCATCATTTTCTCGTCACCTGGTTGATTTTTTTTGCGATAGATGTCGGGTATGACGGAATGTCGGATAAGTGAGATTATACTGTACAATGGAAAACCAATATAGAACAAAATTAAAACTTTAGGCCCAAGTTTCCAAGTACAATTTTGTCAAAAAACACACAAGAGGTCTTTTTGTCAAGAAACCATTCAGAATCTTTAATCAAATTTCAAAAGAGATGTTTACCAAAATAGATGGAAAACATAAACAACAAATCAACTTGCAAAGTGCATTCAATTATACTTGAATCAAATAGTCGCGAATCTTGTACAGAGACCTGCGATCAGAACGAAAACTAAGATTAGTTTTATTCCAAGATATACAATGATTGAAGAACAATACATAAAGGTAGATTTCTTATCATACACTTTAAAGTTTTAATAAAATAGGCAATAAATGGTTAATCACTTATATCACTTATGGATTTATCTGGATAGTCTGGATTTTTACTAAACAAATCTTAAAAGCATGCTGAAGGTAGGAATTGGTTTTCAATCAAAGTAGTGTACATTGGGGCATTCTAGATATGCTCCTTCTCAGTAAGACCCGGCACATTCACCATTCCGTGTACTTATTTGATAGAATGTATTAAAATATTGGCGAATGCTTCGGAGTCCATCCTCCGACACGTTTTTGCTCATCTTGATATAATGTAAACAAACATTGTAAGGTTATGTTATTATTAATTTAAATTTTTTAACGTCACCCAAGCATCGACCGAGAAATGTGATAAATATATACTCATATATAGTAGAGTACCAAAAAATGCACATACCGCTAAAGGAGTGTAAATACTAATAAAAAAATAGCAAATTGTGAAGCAATCAATGAACGAATCCATACAGTAAACATCTTGGACACAGGATGACAAATATAGGCACCTACTTACGTTCCCATGGACGATTCAGCAGCTCAAGAAAGACTACTATTTCGATACTTTCCACGAACTTAGATAGTTTAAGAAATCAGAAGGAGATCATTCATATGGGTGATCTAAATAGCCGAACTGGGCGAAAAAGGCAGGTACTGGGTCAATTCGGGGAAACTACCGTGAACAACACTGGGGAAAGATTGATCAACTTATGCTCTCGTAATAAGATGAAAATTTCGAATGGCTTTTTCAATCATAAAGACATTCACAAATACATCTGGTACCAAGAGACACGGTAAGTGAGGTCGATCGTAGAGTACGTTATCATTAAACAAGAAACTAAATGGAGTGTTGAAGACGTAAGATCTTATAGAAGAATCGAGTGCGGTAGTCACTACTATTCGGTAAAATCGAATATTAAGATAGGACAAAGAAACAACAAGAATGAAACATTAAATGAAAACGATACTAGATATAAAATATATCTGCTTAAAGAAGAGAGTGTGAAACTTTTATACCAGAATCATCTAGAGGCAGTACTAGATAGCCAATATTTCAGAATGCCCCCAAAAAGAACGTCACTCATAGAACTTAGTTCATGCCATAAAGACCGCAGCAATCAAAGCTTTAGGGGTAATGGATTTCAACGGACGACATGAAAATGAGTCATGGAGTACAGAACTAGAAGAACAGAAAAACATAAAAATGCTTATTTACAAAAACACCTGAAGACCATACAAAATATAGAAACTAGGTAACAATATTTAAACGAATGTTGAACAAAGAAAACAAAACGCAATGTGAGATAGCAAGTGTTCCGAAATGAACACATTTCTAGGTGGTACACGATCAATAGAAGCATGGGGACTCATAAAATCACTCAGATCAAATAAAGCAGAAAAAGCAAATATATCCTCAATCAGCATAAAACAGTACCAGGAGCACTACAAAAACGAACTAACAGAAAATAGACCACAGTATACAGGAATGTCAGCAACTACTTACAGAACGCAGGGAATACAGATGAGAATAGAGAAACTTTTAAAAACTATGAAAAAGTCCAGTGGTCCCGAAGGTATCCCAGCCCCACAAAGTGGAAAACATCATGAATAACTCTTATACACAAAAAGGGAAGATCTATGTAGTAACTACAGATATATAGTTGTCAGCGATACCCTTTATCAACCTTATGGAAAGGTATTAAATCACTTACTTGGTTGAGGATGAATAGGGACCTCACGATATTGAGGAAGAGGCTGGATGTCGCTCTTGTATCGACAACATTTTCCCCATCACGCAAATTACCAAAAAGAAGACAACAACCAAATTCACCTCCTGTTTGTGGACCTTAGTAAGGTTTATGACACTATGCCGATTAAGAAACTTTGGGAAGTACCAGAAAGGGTCTCAAAAAATATAACACATATAAAGCCTTTAAACAACTTTGTGATATATACTATTCTAGAATTAAAATAGGGAATACTTTATTAAAACAATTCCACCTCTCCAAAGGTCTCAAACAGGGATGTTGCTTGTCTCCAACTCTATTTAAAATGTACCTATCACAAGCACTCCGGGGCTGGCGGAAAAATGTTAGAAAATGGGAATACCTATCAGCGACGATTATACACTATATACATTACACTTTGCGGATGACGAGGTAGTTCTGGCTAAAAAGATAAGGAGGATGTAGAATATACATCCCGAAAGCTGATAGAACAATACGCGAAATTGAAATTGGAATTGAACAAAAATAAAACAAAGTATATTTGCGTGGGAGGGAAAAATTGAGGATTTGGACTTAGAAGACAACATAGTTATTGAAGGATGTGAAGAATGTACATACTTGGGGGTAAAAATTACAAGCAACGGACGATGTGAAAAGGAAATCGAAAAAAGAATAAGTAAGGGGAAAAAAGCTATTGCGGCCTTAAATTCCATTCTCTGGTCTAGGGATATATCTGAAAACATGAAACGGTTCTTATATAACACGATACTTAAGAGCATTATGCTATATAGTTTAGAAGTATAGCAACTGAATTAGAGCCACAAGAAAAAGCTTTTGGCGACGGAAATGGACTTTTGGAGAAGATCAGCCCGAATTTCTCGACCGGACAAAATCAGAAATGAGAAGAATCAGAGACGAGAAAAACTGTAAGCTGCTAAAAACATCATACAGGAAATAAAAGAAAAGCAGCTACGCTGGTATGACCATGTACAACGAATGACCAACGGATGAATACCAAAACAAATCATAAAGTGGAATCTGGAGCCCGGATATTGGCTGAACAGACGAGGATGACAACTGGGATAATTTTTAAATGCCAGAAAAAAATTTCGAAGATATTATTTACTTATTACGATGGGGGTTCAAATTGGAAGTTGTAACATATAGTCGATGACAATTCCTGATATTGTTTGTTTGGATGATATTGTTTGTTTCGCAAGTAGAAGGGAAAAATCGAATGAAATGATTGGGAGAGTGAAGTGGTACATGGATAGACGTACATGGATAGATGGAGACTTGAATTGATGTTGTGAAAACGAAGTTTATGGTTAAAAAAAAGGGGGGGGGGGGGGGTCAGATTGCAGGAGGGATGTATTTGAATTGGAAAGGAATAGTATTGAGTGTGTGAAGAGTTATAGGTATCTGGGTTTTATACTAACGCCAAGCGGATCGTGTAATGAGCATATAACGACGGTACTAGCGAAAGCAAGGGGAACTATGGAACGAATGAAATCAGATTAAGGATTCTGGATGCTTGTGTGAGGAGTAAAATGATGTATGGTGCTGAAGTGTGGCCGGTGAGAGAAAAAGAAATGATAGAAGTGCAAGCGGGGTGCCTTAAGAGAATACTTGGTCTAGATAGGTTCACGCCATTGTACGGCAGGTAACGGGGAGAAATAAATGTCGGATAACTGGAGTACAAAAATTGGTTAAGTTTGAAAGGAAAGTATGGATGGATGGGAATAGGAGATTTGTCAAGGATAGATATTTAGAGGGAATGCAAGGAGGGGGTAAGAGAGCATGGATAGATGCTATGAGAAAGATGTATGAAAGAATTGGATGGTAGATGAGTAGATGGCGGATAGAATAGTGGAAGGACATGACATGGTAAATGGGGTAATAGAGAGAATGATAGATGTGGATATACAAGAGAGGTTGGAAAAAATAAGAGAAAATAGGTTCAATAACAAGTATGAATGTATTAATTAGGGTGGATGAAGGGATGCCTGAATATTTGAAATCTGGTTTGGGTGAGAAGAAGATGATTGCGAAGTTCAGGTGTGGTAGTGAAGAGCTTGGCAATAGATTTTGGATGAGTGTTCAAGAGAGAGAGAGAGTGCAGAATTTGTGGGCGAGGTGCTGAAACATGGTTGCACTGGATAAAGGAATGTGGTGGGTTGGAGTGGAATGAAAGGGTAAGGTTGATGGGGGAGAATTGGAGGATAAGTTAGGGGCCGGATGGGAGAGGTATGGACATTATGAAAAAGTTATTGATGGATATTGTGAAGAGAAAAGGGTGGTTAATGAGAGAAGGGGGAGGAATGATTATGAAGGGGGGATAGGGGAGATTGATATAATGGGGATACTTAGTGAATTAATACGATGGAGTATTCTTAATGCTCTCGTTATCCTTTTCCTGAAGGGTTATTAACTTTGATTACGTGAATATATAATTTTGTTTATCATCAGACAATTTCCAATTATAATATAATTTTGTAATAAGAAATGTAGTTATATTAATTTCAGTTGTAGAAAATGTATTGTATATATGTATTATGGCAAATAAAGGTTCATTTATGTATGCTTTAAAATAATATATGAGAATAAATTATGTTCGATATTTCTAAAAAGTAGAAAACTTTTGCTCTAATGTAGATCAAGATTATGACACATATTGGGATTAAATACGCGATGAGGATAGATGGAGAAAAACGACATACCATAGAGAAAACTTATTCAGAGCAAACATACTACGTTGCATCCAGCCAACAGTAGAAAGGACAGACCAGGCAACAAGACAAGCAATAAAATCGTATGTAGATCGTTCGCCAACTGCTCATAGGATTCAACTGTGGCGAGGAATAATACAACAAACGGAGTCCGACGCAGGACGGATCGTTCCTGTAGGAAGGATACATACCATGCCAGCCAAGTTCTATCATGCACCGGCACGATTCCTCTACGTTGCTCGTACGAAGGATAAAAGCAAAAGTCTAGTTGAATTTTAGCCGCGCTACGTCCAACATTATGAAACTTGAATTCGCGGGATTTTGAAAGAGACACGCGACATGCACGTCGATAACTCGCAGACGTTCAGCGATAATTTTCTATCACGTAACAAGTAGAAGGTGTTGAAATATGTCGTTACAGAAAACTGTTGAATTAATTATATTACTTTTAACAAATGTGGGTGTTCTATGCGAAAGTGATTGTCCAAAAAAATGGTGTGAATGTAGTACGTATCCAAAAGAATCTGGGGAATTATTTAGTGCAGTTTGTGATCCGAAAGTTGTACAGTTCTCAAATAATAATCAAACAAATAATTTTAATATAAGTCGTCTTCTAATCAATAAAAGTATCAAACATTTCGTTGTAAGTGATTATGCAATTACAAATTTTGTTAATATAAGCAACAATAATAATTTCGAAATTCTTAAGTTATCAAATACTTCTATAACAACTGTACCATTATTAAATATGAGTGATTTACAAGTTTTAGATCTTTCGCGTAATAAACTCCATACATTAAATAATGGGCAATTATTTAGACTTATACCTAACTTGAAAGTGTTCAATTTAAGTTCAAACTCGATTCAAACATTAGGTGCGAACACATTCGCGAATTTAACATCACTAAAACTTTTAGATCTATCTAGAAATAATCTGATAACCATAGATGATAAAGCTTTACAACCTTTGAACTCTTTACAATATTTGAATTTAAGTTACAATCAGCTGCAAGTGCTTAAAGCTGTCTGCTTTGTAACATTAACTTATCTTCAGCAGTTAGATGTGTCGTGGAATAAATTAAGTCGTGTTGCGGCTGGAAGTTTAGAGCTGCCAAGTTTAGCGCGTTTATCTCTAGAAGGTAATCCACAATTGGGCAATAGTGATACGCGATTAGTGGGTGGAACAGGAAGTCGTTTATTAACTGTGGATGCATCACGTACTGGATTGAAACAAGTACCTGCAGCTTTGACGCATTCGATAAGAACGCTAAGATTAGCTGGAAATAATATAAAAATGGTGAGTTGTGGTGATTTGGATTCATATCCATTATTACAACTTTTGGATTTTACGTCCAATAGTTTAGGAATGATTGAAGAAGATGCTCTAGGCCGATTGGATTCATTAAACGTTTTATATCTAACGGATAATAATTTGTCTTCCATTCCACGTAGTCTAAGCGAAAAGCTACGGGTTCTTCATCTCGAAAAGAATCAAATTACTAAAATTGAAGAAACAGATCTAATAAATTTAAAACAATTAGAAGTTTTGCTTCTAAATAATAATTTAATCAAAACAATAGCAGAAAGCGCATTTAGTCAATTAGATGCTTTGGTAAGTTTAGATTTATCTGATAACCCTATTGTGATGTTACCTGTAGGATGTTTAGATGGTCCACGAGAATTGAAAACGTTAAAATTATCAAGCCTAAAAACTGTTAAAATCAATACTGATGAAGTAGAATTTCCTTTGACCAATACAGAATATCTAATGACGCTAGATTTATCTAGTAGTCCTAATTTAGCGAAACAGTTTTTATCTGACACTGCAGCATTGGCCGCTGCCAAAGAACTACAAGATTTAGATTTGTCTTCGACTAGTTTATCTTATATACGATCAGATTTGTTACATTTTTTATCGCAACTTAGATTGCTACGTCTTGAAAATAATCCGTTGGATTGTAGCCAATTACAGTGGCTGGTGGAATGGATGCGAAGACAAGATATGGTTGAATATCGTCAACTGATTTGTACGAGGCCAGCAGAATTATGGGGCACATTATTAATAGATTTACAAATGAGTATCGATATGGAATTAACGACAACAGGTTGGATAAATTTCGTGACTACGAAAAGGAGAAAAGAAGTGAATAAACAAAAGCAGTCCACAGAGAATGTTGCTGCTTTGAAAAGCGATTTGAGCGGAAGTAAAGTAATTAAATCTTTGAAAGGGGATGCAGTAGTTGATATGAAAGAAATAAGCGAGGGTAGTATAATAAAAGAAAGAATAAAAGAGGAAAATAATAACTATAATATAAGAAATATTAAATTGGCGCAGACAACAGAAAGTATAACACAAAAGAAGACTTTTAATATAAATATTAAATCTGAAAGGCCGCATGAAATTCAATACAAAGAAAAGTTTGTAGGCGTCGAAAATTATTCTGCGTCATTTGCAGATACACTAACGCCAACAACATCAACTACTGTGAATTTAAACACGACAATTTATAATAAACGACAAATAGATGGTAAAACATTAAAAAGAGCGAGAAAGAAAACTGAAGCTGATACGTCTAATGAAACATTGTTGAAAAGCGACATCGATTTGGATGTCATATCCATGCAAAAAGCAACGCCAACAATTGCTGCAGTAAATAACACTGATGTGTCAAGTTCAGTAAAGCCATTATCCACCACTGTAAAAAAAGTTTTAATGGTAGTAGGTAGCAGTCGTACCTTTGCTGCAAAATTCGAGAAAAGCGACATAATTGAGAACGTGACCAAAATCGTACATAAGCCAGCCAACGAACGGGAAAAAATGTTGAAACTTAGCGATGCGGTATCTCACATTACAACTTCATCAGGTCATCCTGGATTATTGGTTATGTTAGTTGGACTATCGTTTGCTATAAGTGCAACGCTAGTGGTGATATTTGGTGCGCGTGTGATGCGTTGTCTTACGTATAGACGTACAAGTTTGAATAGTGAAAGCTCATCAGCGATTGAGGATATTGAAATAGTAACTTTGCCAGGCGTTACTGAACTATGGTGACATTTGACAGAGACACGTGAAGGTGTTGAAGAGACTACAGCGCTTTATAGTATTTAGGACTTGAGGTGATTTTTAAGCCGCATTCACATTATGACACAAGTTTTAAAATATTAAAGAATATTTTATGATTTGTTTCAAACTCAAGACAAAAATGTTTTAAAAGAAATATTAACATTTTAAATTAAGTAAAAATTTTTTCGTCTGATCCACAAATTTAATTAAACATTCTTTGACGTTTTCGATTAAATAACCATCATCAGAAGAACAAAACTACAACAATATTATTTTGAGTTTACAAATTTTAAATTTTAAATAAATGTAACGAATTGAAATGACATTGAAAAATCAAAATACTTGAAGTATTAAATTAAAACATGTCCAAGGAAGTACTATTAAAAAAGAAAAGAAATTATTTGTTTCGAAAACTTTTGTGGAAAGACTTTTCATTTTGTTACTAACTCAAAACTATATTATTTCAATATTCAAGATAAAAATTTTTTTATAACAAAAATAATAATAACATTTCATTTTATTTTACATTTTATATTTGTAAATTGGAGGTTTTTTTTTTGTATAATCTAATTTGAATTGATATTAATAGAAAATTATTAATTTTTTAAATTATATATATCAAAAATTTATGATTTAAATTAAACTTTTTGTTATTTATAAAAATTGGAATGTTACCAAAAAATAAGACATGTAAAGAAAACATCTAAATTAAGATTGCCCATTTTTCTAATTGAATTACTAATTTCTAGTTTCTAGATTGTTTTCTAATGAATGATTAGTAATATTAGAAACATTATCTGATTTCAAGCATCTAATGTGTTCTTTTATGCGTATTTCAAATTCTCTTCCAGTTTACATTTAAGTTTGTAAATACCATTTTTCTCATTCATAGGTATTTTATCTTTGTTTGTTACTAATGGAGATTTTAGAGTGTTATTAATTTTAAATGAAATTTTACAATTATTTTACATTTTTTGAATATCGTTGTATTACAATTATTTGATTTAAATTTTGAAGAGATGTTTCTAATGTATGGCAGTGAGAAATATTGTGTTGCTACGCCTGTATTTACTAAATAGTGTGGGGTGAGGTTATTAATCCGCGTTTTTTTTTATAAAATATATTTTCAACAAAGTTATTTGAAAAATTATTGGCGTTGGCTATTTGTAAAATGGTGAGAGGGGACTTTTATATGGGTTAGAGTAGCAATCCCATGCTGACAATTATAGGTACCCGAACTCCTTTGTTATTTTATAAGATAGCACTTTAGTTTAGCTACTGCTAGCAAAGTTATTAATTGAATAATTGTTGCGGAAAGATCTCATCTAAACCCCCCCCCCCCAGTTAGCCCATTAAATTTAGAATGAAACACTAGGCCGGACCATCTCTAAGTTGTAGGTGCTGCTTAGATTTAATTGTGCCTCTCGTGGCTGAGTAATTACTGGTAACGTCAATTGTTAACGATAGTCATAAGTCTTAATAATTAAGGCAGCGGAAATGAAACAGTTATTAAACTTAATTAAATAGTATTGGTCGTTAAAAATGTTAACATGCAATCCACTGACATGCTCACTCATTCCCATACATAAAATAAATTCCCAAATAACAATAAAGTAATTAACGCCAAGTAATCAAATAAATCAACAATTACAGTTACATCAAAGAAATGTTAAACTAGGTACTTACAGATTTTGCCGCTGTACACATACTATTTATTTATTATTTTAGAGTGACGCACCATTATCTTAATTATTTATTTGTATTTTTTTGGCTTTACATTGATTAACAAACTTGTTACTAATTAAACTCGACTTTACTTTATTCATCAAAATTAGACTCAAGTTAATTTATCTGAATAATTCCCAAAAATATTAATTCTAAGTACCGCGCTACATTAGAAGAATGCGTAATAAAATACTTAATAAATCGATGATCACACATAACTTTATTTTTTATTTAATTATGCTTTTAATATTATTTTATTCGGAATTAATATTTCGCTACTTAGTTGGACATCACGACGTTCGGCGTACGTCCAAAATTATTATCCCTCTACTAGAACTGGGCATCGTTTTTATACATACTAATCCCCTTCCACATACCGATATGCATATTTTCGTCATGATTAATTAGTACACAAGACTCTTGGTTTGTTGCACACTATAAAGAAGTTGTACTTTATAATGAATATTGAGTACGGTGATTCCCCGCATGAATGAGAGACATCTCTATGGATCGCCCCGTATTAATATAATACAGGTTTCTAACTATTGGCTATTATATTCTCATTTTTTTATGAATAAATATAGACCGATTACGACCTTGCCCCGTTTACGATCTTACCCCACTGCACCTTATTTTTATTTTATTATAAAAATACACGTTGACATGGACAACTTCTTGAAATTTTATCTCATCTATTTTTGATTTATTTATGACTTTGTTTCCTCGTAATTGTTTTAATATAACAAAATTTTATAGACCTTGTGCTAGATAATGGTACAGATGACTATGGGTAATGAAAACATTATATCTTATTATTTACTTTCATAATATGTTTTTAATTCTAGAATCTTCGCTATTCCCCTCTTCTGGTAAAATAGATTTTGTCAATGTATTCCACTTAAGTGTCTATACTGCTGTCAGGTTAATTACCTTTTATCGTAATTTATGACAATCACATTTTTCATAGATGTTTCTTCCTGGTCATTTTACTTTGTTGCACCCCGTCTGCCATTAGTTGTGCCGCTGGTGGCACAATGAATTGTTCAATTTACTTTACATTGCTGACGTACATTACTGCCATCATTAAAAATTTGTAAAATACTTTTTTCCACCATTTTGAAGATCTACAATCGAAATCACATACTCTTTGGTCTTCTTACAATATGTGCATAATTTTTTTGAAAGTTTTGGGATTTTTACACAATTTAGACGTAATAGATTTTGTTTATCTGTGGATAGTGAATTAATGATTAATTATGCAAATGATCGCAAATTGGTTGACATTAATTGCGAAATTTGAACAAAAAATTAAAAATTAACGAGATTTACCGCGAACTTGGAATTTTTAAATGGAGAGCTGAATAAATCATAGAATATTTTATTTATAAAATGTTAATATAATAAGTTTTTGAATTTTTAAATGGAGAACTCAATATGTCATTGAATATTTTGTGAATTTTTAAATTTCTAATATTTGGGCTGTTAACGTAGCGAAAGATATGTACACATCAGTAGTCTGGTACTTGTGGGGTCTAATATAAATAGTTTTTTGAATTTTTTTATGAAGAGCTCAATATCTCCTTGAATATTTATTTGAATTTTTAAATTTATAATATTTCGGCTGTTAACTTACTAAAGGTATGTACACACTTGTGTCATATGTACATAAAACATATGTTGTATCATATGTACATAAAACAATT
>WYDF02308350.1:0-15146 GCA_009867245.2 Adranes taylori | reverse complement strand
GTTGCAAATGTGTTGTGATATTGCCTAACTTAAACCACTAAATAATGTGTTAAAAATATTTCCTATCTATCCATAAGATAACAATGCGGAGGCTGTATCTTTACTCCAGTAAAAAATTTCAAAAAACCAATTTGACAGAAACCTTCCCGGGAGTGTACTCAACACATTCCTAAAGTTTCATGTCGATCGCATGGATGGTGTAGTCAGGCATAAAGGACATACAGTTACATACATACATTTTTTATAAGAATTCTCCTAGCTCTTTGATTACTCATTTGCAATTTCATTTAAAAATCATCTTTATTCTTATCATAAGAATATCTAAATTCTGATTTTTTTCTCTAAAGTGAAAGGAATTTCTGGTTTAAATCCAAATACTAATTTATGTGGCGTGATAGTAGCTGCATGCGCTTTGGTATTATAAGAATACATAGAACTATCAACCCATTTATCCCAGTAGGTTTGTTCTTCAGATATATAATTTTTTAAATACTCTGCTAACGTAGCATGACTACGCACCAAAGCACCATTCCTTTGTGAATGAAATGCTGTGCAGTTTGAATTTGTTGTATTTTAAATAATTTAGAAACTTCCGTAAAATTATTTGTGAAATCCTTAAAATAAAAGTGAAATCTTTTCCTTGATCAATTAATAACGCATCCCAAATTTACAAATAAAATTTCGTTTTTGCTTCGTGACTAACAAACGGATAAACTTGAGAATATTTCGTTAAGCCATCTTGAAGTGTCGATATGTATCTATTTCCTAATTCAGAAAGCGGTAAGGCTCTTACTATATTTAACGCTACCCTTTCGAATGGTTGTTTAGATTTAGAAGTAATTTCCATTGGTTGGAAAATCTTTTTCCTTATTAATTTATTTCTCTGATGTTTCACAATTTTTTATAACATCTTTTTTCATATTTACTATGATGTCTATTTTTAATATGATGTCTAGGTGACGTTTACTTAGAAACAAACTGTATATCAAATATTTAGCTTATTATTGCAATTAACCATTATCAAGTTCAATGAATTTATTTACTTTTTTTACATGTCTAATAAAACTGACGAAAGATTTGTTTGTAGATGCCAAATGAAACAGATATTTTAGGAATCTGTAAACTGTAAAGATGCACTTCAAACTTATACATTTTTTACCTTTAGCAGAGATATGAATATTTAGAATTTTTATTTAAGCATGTCAATTTGTTTAAATTCTGTATATATATATATATATATATTTGTTGATTTATTCTAGTAAAGTTGAAGTTGTATGTTTATAGTTATATCGCCAATACGGTGGACTTACTCTTTGCAAGTTCCCCTAAGATTTGATAACGTATTTCACGCTGCCATTATTTTGTATTTACTGATTTATATTTTATTTAATTAAAGTGATTAATGATTTTAATATTTTTTTAAATAATATTTTTAAGGTATCTTTTAATATTTCAAATTTGCCTAAATTAACCAAATAAATTGAAACTAATCAATTCAATGATTGAATTCAGTAACTAAATCAAACTAAGGATTTTTTAACTTGCAAACGGGTAATAAATTTAAATCAAATAAAGTTCTCTCATAGCGAGCCACAACTGAAGTAAACTAATGTTTTACCCAGGCAGTACACCAACCATAGCAGTCTACTATTCTTTATCGTCGCTACTATATCCGGTTTGTTAAGAGCACTCTGACCTCCATATTATTTCTAATTCGCCAAAATCCTTCCTCGTTGACCGGTTCATAGATTTTCCTAAGTATCTTCCTTTCCCATCAAAAAATTCTTGTAAAAGTTATATCAGTTTACCTGGCGACAGCGCCCAAACGTACAGTTTTTTGTATACGTCATAAATGGTGTATAAACAGTAAAGAGGGCTCAACCAGATTTAATAGTATGTGAACTATCAGAGAAGGCCCCATTTCTTGCATTTTTTTTTCTTTTAATTACGACTACTTAAACATTTTTTATTAATATAGTAATAATAACATTTTAAGTTTTTCTGTTGACTAAAATTTTTTTTGTTTATAATAAAATCCCTTTCATCAATATTCACTCTTTGGTTCTGTTTATCTATCATTTTACTTTTCCAAATTCCGGAAAAAGTTGGATTGAAAACTAACAATAACCAAAGGGCATGGGATTAAAACTCACATTATACAAAAACAATATTATCCAATCTCTAAATGCTTTTATTTTAATAATGCTATATAATAGAAGCATATTTTTTTCTTGAAAGTCAATTTGAGATGCCAGAGAATGTAAAACATTCATTTGCAAAGATCGGACCAGCAAATTGTCGCCCATAGCAGTTTCTGGCAATTTCCCAAAATTTGTTTTTCAAATATTGTTACTTTTGAGTTTAGACAACTGAATTTAGTAATTATTTGCTAGATGTTTCTAAAATCAGTTGACTACTTAATACGTGTTTAATTGCAAACTATTTTCCTAGTTACGGCATTATTATTATATATATATATATAATATAGATAGTTTATGATAACATTTGAGTTTTCTATTTATTTTGATTTTAAATAAATCTTTGAGAAAGTAGAGTGTAAATCACACGTATTTATTTCCGTTTCTTTTATTGTCGAGTAAATGCTTATGATGATACGCGCGTCTTATATAGGATAAATGTTCAAAATGGCGTACAATCTCTCAATTTCACAGATGACACTTGGAAACGTGATTTATCGCCGCAAATACATGTATGTTTATGAGAAAAATGTATTTCCTTCAAACCGTTTTCGGAAATTATGAATCAAATAAATTTTATAGAAAAAGAGTTTCAACACGTAGGATTTAATAATTATTGAAATGAAAACTTTTATTTTATTGTCGCGTGCAAAATGGTGCGACATGGAATTAGGCTAGATTTCCAGAACTCCTGATGGTTGAGAAACCGCCTCATTCTTTCGTGATTAGAAAATTTTCTATAGCACTTTAATTTAAACTTTTATTGAGCTATAGGAATTTTGTTAATCAAGGTTTTAGCATGTGGATGTAGAATCTTTATCTATGGTAATATCCATCATATGGACAAGTCGAGTTTGTTAAATATAAGACTCTTGTCTATTTGAACCCGTGAAGCAGCTTCAAAGAAACAAGTTTGGTCCTTTAGGAATTAAAATATTAAATCACTGCGTAACACAATTAACAATAAAAACTATTAAAGAAATAAAACTATCAATTAGTTTTAAAATTCTATTATCATTCAATAAAGTATTAGTACAATGTCACAAATGAATATAAGTTCGATAAAAAATGGTCCAATACATCTTAAACATTTCAAAATAAAGTCGTAACACTATTCTGATAAAAGATAGCTAAGCTTAGTTACGCAGAAAAAATATTAGTAATGCTGGCTACCTTAATTTAAGCAGCTCGATAAAATGATTATAAGTTTAGTACAATTATTTCTTAAGATTGCGTCATTATTAAATAAATATCGATTTTGCAATAATCAAATCTAACTTTTACTTGTTATTTCTTTAATTTAATATTTATCTTCATATTTTACTAAATGAATTAATTTATTACTGATTGATTGCGATGATTTCTCTAGTTTGAATAGTAAATCAAGAATTATTTTGACAATTACACTGAACTGATTAATGTCTGGAACTTTCGAGTACAAGTTGGTTGGCTACTATTACATTTTGCTTTATGTAGACCGAACCTAACCGAAGGTTTCCAGGGATTGACGACTGTGTATAGCTACTCTTAGGAGATGAGAGAATTTTCTGTCATGAAGCTGCAATCGAAGTACGTTCAGGGTTGGAGAAGTAAATCCTAAGAAGCTTATGAGTGACGTCTAAGAACGTATGTCTGGGCCATCAACTATAGTGATATCTATAGTACAATCTCATTAATTTATGAAATGCGTTTAGTGAAGCATAGTTTTGGCTTGAATTGTAAATTATTAATCTTTAGATGTTGAAGTCCTTAATGTTTTAATTGTGTAGCCCTTTCTACCGTTACATTACAATAATTGATAAATAATGAAAAAGAGATTGATGAAACATAAATTGAACATCTTAACAAACAATAACTGATGATGGGAAAACCATCAGGTAGTTCAGGTTTGTTACATTTTTTTAAAATCCATTTCAGTCATTACAGCCTGGACAGTCGCTTCATGGTCAGTCGTTTCAAGACTCTTTGCGCACAAGGGCGTGAGCTAGATAACTGGTGTCAAATAACAAAGAAAACTTTATTTGTAGTTTATAATAAAACTTTATGGTTTATTTGATGTATGAGTGCTACAAATAAAACATATCGCGCAATATAAACAGTATTTACAAGCACCTTTAGTTTAATTCCCCTTGTATTTTATTGTAAATCATTTCAAAAAGGTCTGTTCTTGTTACAGATTTTCCAAAATTTTTATAGGTGTTGGTGATTGGCTAAAATTTCATGCAATATTGGCAAGAAGAAAGGTATAATATCTATATGAAGGAAGCATTTATCCGCAAAGTGAACCGATTTACAAATCATATTCTTCGATGAAACGCAGTGTGGTACACCATTCATGCAAAGGACATGATGAATATAAAATGTTTTTTATCGTCGATATGGCCCTTTAAGCATAAATTCAGATATCAATTACAAATAGAGATTCAATTTCACTTCACACTAAATCTAACTATAGAAATTTAAAGTAACCGATAAGGAAAACTGTAAAATAGAATTTTGGGTTGACTATAATCGTAAACTTAATTTCCTCAGAAGTTTGATCGAGTAAAATCCTTCCTATCTTCTGTTTCATTCCCGGCTAGTTTCTATCCCCCATAGATTTCTGCAGCTCTTTAAACGACTCGTCATAAAAGATGCCTACAATTCAGTTCCGTCAATTTTTATGCGTGCATCTGTCCGTAAAGTGATGGCACGTGTTTGGCTTGCTTGCATTGCATTCCACGTATAACGGGAAGAAGTGTGACGAAAGAGAGGGATTGCGGTTTGGGTGTGCTATGTGCGGAAATTCGCCGAGATATTTCTATTGACGATGCTAGAGAAAACTTCCGATAGAGTTTTAGGAGTGGATGAATATGTGTGTATGGAGGAGAGCGGTGTATTATTTGTGCGACTGTCTGGCGCCAGTTAGATTTTTAAGATAATAGCTCCAGCGGATTCCTCAAAACAGACAAATCTGTTGTGATGGGGGAGAATGAAAATTGCAGAATACTCTGACACACAAGCATAATTTAATATTGGCGTAATATTTATCAATAATAAATTTATTCATTTTCACAAACTTTCAGAGTCTCGTTTGTATCATCGAAAAATTTACCCCACTTGAGAATCGCACCCGAGTCCCCCGTTTGTCGGTCAAGTGTTCTGTCTATTAAACTAGCGGGACATGTATTTTAAAGAACAAATAGTTTTTATATGAACTAAACATATGTACGAATAGTCTACAATATGTAAGTTCTAAACAAGAATTGTTGTGCTCGACATTAACTTCAACTCATTAAACATGCGTTTTCCGGTAAGTGTTGTTTGATCTTATAAATATTAATTTCTGTTTAATGCCTAATGTTTAGTGCCTAAGAGTATAAATAAATGCCAAAGAACACGATGTCAACACCTGATCGACAATCGAGAGACTAGGGTTGGATTCTCGAGTGGGGTAAATTCGAAGATACAAATGATTATATTAATTTCCAAGCATTATACTCAATTATCGACTTGTTCTTACTAATTAACCTTTCGTATTAATTTATACTGTCGGCCGTACATTAGGCATTAAACAAAATTAATATTTATCAAACAAGACTAAAATCAAACAAGACTAGTGGTGACACCTAACGGAGGAACGCAAGATTAATGAGGTAAAGGTAATGTCGAGTACTCCTGTAGTCGTTACATACTGTAGACTGCGTACACATGTCTAATTCGTATAAAAATGGTTTTGTTTTTTGAAATTTATGCTCCGCTACTTTAATGGCCAGAACACTTTTATTAAACCCGCGGGGCAATTGGGCGCCCATTTCGCTGATCGCCTTTTACTTTCCACATGCCTAGGATTGCCACTATTGGCAATCTTAAAGACGTGATCTGCCGTCACTTAGCTGATGTTACCTCTTTATTGCTGTGAATACCTGTATTTCTTCAAGGTTGCTCAGGAGCTTGTCTCCCGGACCTCCTGTCTTTATGCGCTTGTTACTTTGCTTTCAACAGCTCGACAGCTGTCCAACATTACTCTTTTTCTATCATGCGTCTCACGATGTTGCTCATCTGTACCAGCTCGTCCAATTTCCGCTATAAGTGCAATTTCCGCTAATAAGTGCAGCACGTTCCGCTTGCCACTTGGTGCATGACACCAGTGTGTGTTCTGCGTTATCATTATCATAGTTACAGTGAATACATCCGCTTTAACTATTCTGTTAATATATGCTTTAAATTTCCCATGCCCAGTGAGCATTTGTGTAAGCCAGTAACTTGGTAGGCCATGTTTTCTGTTCACCCACATTTCAAGTTCCACTATTATGTGTCGAGTCCACGTATCGATGGTGTGTTCGTTCCAACGCTCCTGCCACTCCCATCTATGTTTTCCGTTCGCAGACTTGGGTTGCCGATTTGACCACCCCTGCTTTTTGTGCCCTGTACACTCTTTCTCTCTCTTCAAGCAGCATGTCCATAGAGATAGAACCGGTGAGGACTTCAACCGTCGCTGTATATACCGTTCAAGGTCACACATTATTCGGGCTATATTGAATCAACTTTAATCTTACAAAAAAGAATTGACCTAGTTAACTTCACCGAATTTGCTTACATCTCGTTTCAGCTTTTGTCTTGGTCATTCATAGGGGTCTTACTAACTCGTAGTAATGGGTCCTAGAAATACATTAAATTTGTGGCTCTTATCTTCTACTTGGATGATGTCAGCTCAATAGACAAATATATGTTTTAAATTATATACAATAAACATCAGTTCCCTAGTAAATTATATAACCTTGACTTCAAAGGTAGATCTATATATCTGGTTAGATGGTCCACATCAGATAATCATCAGAGAGCGCAGAAAGTTAGGTCATTCAGATGATTTGGCTATTTTTGTGATTATTATATAAACAGAAAGTGCGTATACTTTCATGAATAGTTTTTGATGAATACTTTTTGATCAATACTCAGATGAACGCTTTTCTGGTTTTTCTTTTAATTTTCTCGAGTTATTCAGAGAAATCTTAATGAACATTATAGACACGTTCGAGTATTTAGCACGTGAAACTTGGAACTGTGATTTCCATTTTCCATGTTCTATAGCAGTTATCGCCAGATGGTACGGTTCAGTAGACTTATCATAGTGGTCGCTGGTAGAATCGTACCAACGAGGTTTGGATAAGTCTGAGAAATTTAGCACTAATACATGAATGTCATTAGTTATCTAGCTGGCTTAGCCGAACTTGGCTGTAGTCTGGGAGAGTCAAAGCTTGTCTGAGCGGCAAAACGTTCAACAAACCCAATCCCGGAACGGAGCCAGTTTGATTAAAAAAGGTGCCAAAGATTCGAAGGCGATTAGATACCGCCCTAGTTCTGACCTTAAACGATGTTAACCAGTTATCCGCCATATTATAGAATACTTGGTAGGCAGCAGCTTTCAGGAAACCTAGAGCGTTTCACTTCCAGAGGTAATATGGTTGTAAAGCTGCAAATTAAGGAATTGACGCAAGGGCATCACCAGGATTAGAGCCTGCAGCTTAATTTGACTCAACACGGGGAACCTCACCAAGTCCGGGCTTGATTGCGAAGAACAGATCAATATCTTTTTTAGATGTCATGGATGATGAAGCATGGTAGGTTTCTTAGTTCGTGAAGCATTTAAAATAATTTACAGTGTGCTAATGAAGCGCATTTATTGTTTGATTTATCTGTGTCTGTTATGTAGCATTTTATCGAACACTATCTAAGTGAGCAATCGTGCATGGGAATTTTCCGAACATAGCGGGGGAAAAATCTTTTCCGAAGCCACTAACTTGAAATACGTCCTTACAACCACTCATCTACACACATACTCAGCTCACACATATATTCATACATATACACGCATCCACAAGCATTTCAGATTTTCCTTGCCTTGTTTATTTAGTTTATGAATTTGTTGTGCTTAGGGGTTAACTACCCTATCTGTTAAAAGGAAGGAAATGTTACAACTTTTTGCTGCGAATGGGGAATGTTCTATTTTTATCTGCTCTTATTGAATTATAGATATATGGTGACTTTTGACACAAAAATATATTTATTTTAGCATATAAAATCGGTAATATAGAGGTGGTGGGGGAAACACGAACAGCTAAGGGAAAACTTAAATAAGACAGCAGAATTATGACATAGAATTTCTTTTATTGATTTTTAATTAAATTTAACTATCCATCTAAGTGAGAAATCACCATTTAGAATCTTTTAGTAAAATGTAACATTAACGAGAAAAAAACAAAACCTTTCGTGTTCGGTTTTACCCGTAGTTACCCGACTAATGTCGGGTAACTACGGACACCAAGTGGGGTAATTACGAACTAACATCTATAACCTATTCAGTCTTAATTACGACAAAGATCACAAATATAACCCGCCGATGTTGATTGTCCATCGGTACATTTCTCATGAGCCCCATTTTCACATACTAACCAAATAATCCAGTCTTCATCGGGGAGGGGAGAGGGGGGCTTTGATATTTTTCATCACAAAAAGTACAATAATAGGTGTCTTTTTACACTTCCTTTTTTCTTGTCTTGGCCAGAATCATTATAATCTTTAATTTTTTAGCTTTTCTTTTGATTTTTCCTTCTTTTGCTCGTTTCTTATTTTCCTTTTCTTCTAGTTGATCTTATTCTGGTGTGCTTGTTAAAATAATCGATTTTTCTATCTAATATTGCACTGAAGTTTTAAAAGGAATAATAGGCAATGCGACGATTTCGGATAGAGATGCTGACAGCGTGCTTATATTTTCAGTTGCAACTATATTGTCATATCCGTCAAGAGTAACTATTGCTGAACCAGAAATTTGTACCACGGAAATAGCAGAAGTACTAAGCGGTTGTGTGTCACTTGATTGGAACTGGACAGCACTTGTAGCAGAAGCTTGGGCATTGAAAGCCTAAACATCGCAGTCTTGTGCAGATGCAGATATATGAGATGCTTTTTCAGCAGATTGTTCGCCACAATCTTGTGAAACAGCATTGCGAGCATCGGAAGCTTGTTGGTCAACAGTGTTGACGTTGCGTATTTGATTTGGTGGTTCGACATCGGTCTCAATGTTTTGTGTTTGATTTCTTGTTGCCTGTAATGTTTGATTTCTTGTTGTCTGGGAAATGTATGGCTGAATCCTATAAACTTCAATTTGGCGCAATGGATATAATACTGCAGATGTAAAGCAGTTTGCTACCTTTTCAAGGTTACTGCATCGGTTAAAAGCATTCGTAAATAGTTCAACTATCTCGTATTGTGTGATGGGTTTTCCAAATCTATCTGACATATAATTCTCACATTCCTGCTTGCATGCACTTTTGACAGGCCCCAAAAAATGTTAAACCTAAAGGCTAGAGCCTGTGTGAGGTATGTGGTGGCACGGTCAGCACAATGATTCCATAGTTCCTGCAGAGTGTATATGCACCAAGCCTGATATGACTTTCATAAATGTCTAGTATTAGAAGTATTTTATGTTTTTTTGAAGGCTTCGCATATGAAAGAAGTGGTGCAGCCAGTCAATAAATAGGCTTTCATTTATCCATCCAGAGTCTGATATAGATCCGAGCATGTTAAGGTTACTGCTTTTAAGTAACAAAGCATTCATCCGCTTTGTTTTAAATATAAAAAATGGAGGAATATATTGGCCAGCCGCACTAAATGCACAAATAACAGTAGTTGTAGATCCTCTTTCGGCACTTGTTGCCTTGCCCACTCGTTTTTCACCAATTGCTGCCAATATTTTCGAATTTCTTTGGACAGTTGATATACCTGTCCCATAAATTTTAAATATTTTATCTGGCTGAATATGATATTTATTTTGTACAGCTTTCAAATTATCATAGAATATTTTGACGTCGTTTGCATTAAACTCAATGATACGATTCAACGAAGTTCCCTCATGTGTCCTCAAAGATATTCTGGGATGTCTTTTCATGAAATTGTAATACCACTTTTTCCAGATAGCTGTTATGCTCGGTGAAAATTATGAGGAAGCTTATTCTGAAGTAAATTCAAAGTGCCCAGGATTACGGCCTTTTGCATCTGACTAAATTCCTCAGCTTTGGTCTCGCAAGTCAGTATGGTCTTATTATGCTCAATATTTTCAATCAGCGGGGCTAGAAAATTCTATAAGGAACATCTCAAGCTTAGTGGAATCTAATAACACAATATCAGCTTTGTTTGCGGCTATTTGATGGGTTGTAGGAAAACCGTAATAATTATTATTAATTAAATTATTATTCTAGGAATAATTATTAATAATAATAATAATAATTATTATTATTATGCAGGGAGCAGGATCATCACGCCAACCACGTCGACCTAAAAGATATGTTGTAGCATTGCCTTTCTTGTCATTTAAATAGTTCTTTCATAAACTTTATGACTGTTCTCGAGTGTTGTTCCCTACTGTTCGCGGTATTTATTGTAATGCCCCCTACTTCTCTGTATCTGCAGCTTTCAAAATATATATACATAATGAAATTTATGTGTTTTTATTTGTTTCTATTAAAATTTTAATTCTTTCTTCTAAAATTTAAATCCTTCCTGTCTCCATTTTCCAGCAAATTTCTCTCTTTTTTATTTAAGACTATCTTTGGAGTTTTCTTGTTCTATTTCAGCTTGGTTCCTTCCTTCAACAGGGTTGTGCGATTGCTGAACCGTGTTGGCTCCAAGTATCAATACAGAATAAACCGTTTTTTTTTATTTCCAGAATTTTTTTTCTCATTATAAAATTTTTATAAGCTCATTCCAAGATTTTCATCTATTTGAGCAGTGATACCTTCTTTCTCTAATAAATTTATTATTTCCCACATATACTTAAGATTTTTTATCTGCAATGTACCAAGTTTATTCTTGTTTAATGTATATACGTCCAATAAATGTTCTGTTTCGTTAGATGACGATTTATGATCAGTTTTTCTCTTTTGGTTTTATAGTTGGAATTAAAATAAATTCCGATAAATCCAGCTCTAAAGCAAATCAGTAGATATGAAAACCAATCAAGAATTAGCATTAAAAATCATTATTTTCCTTCATATTCTCTCATTTTTGTGTAATCTATAGGTAATTCACACGCAGATCTAATGTAATAAATGTAAATAAAAACCGTTTCACCTACAAAACTGTTCCAAATGCGCATGCGCATTAAATAATTATAATATTGTAATATAACTGTTCAAAAACAGCAGCTTGGAACGAAGCTGCGTTTTCATTACTATTAGTCCTACAAAGTAAGGGAACTGGAGTTTACTTATTATTTATCTATTGAATATGATTGAGGGTGAAAAAAAGGCAGGAAGATTTAAGTATAAAAAAATAACTTAAATCTACTTTATTGAATTAAATTTACAAACTTACAACTTGGCAAGGTTTAAAAGATTTAAGACAAAAGAAATAATGACTTAATGAACGAGTTAGGTATAAGATTTTAGGAATTGAATTAAAATCCTTGTCAAAAGATATGTTATACAGGATGTACACTTCCTAATTGCGACAGTATTGCTATCTCCTAAAGTAGAAGAGGTGAAGAAACGTTTAAATCGAGAGAAATGTCAATAATTAAAAACAAACAAACAATAAACATGAAACTTCAAAGTTTCAGAGCCGTATTTGAAATATTTTCAAAAAACGAAATTTTGCAATTTTCCAAAAGTTATTCTAGCATGGTTAATTTTGATAATATTAAAAACTTTAAAGTAGTTTTTTGTTCAATACGTAACATCCTTAAGTTTACCGTAAACACTTGTGTAATACAACGTTTCGTAACTGCGTAGACACCATCAGCATTATTTTTTTAAAATACGGACCTGGATTTTTTTTCATCAAATCGTTTCAAAATTGTATTTGAAATACAACCCTGTTTGATTAAAAATAATTTATTACAGTTTTTGTTGATTTCAACATAGTTCTTATTTTAAAAGCCGTTCCTGCCGCGATTCGTTGCACTTACGATATATTTAGTTTAGCAGGATAAAAATGCAACGCAGAACATTTTAATCAAAAAGACATACTTAATTTTTAGGAAATTAGTGCTTCATAAAAAAATTTAACAACATTCTCTCACATTTTGATTTAAAAAGATCAACCTAGGATAGGTAAAAGAGTAATGTGTTTTAATTAACTTTAAATTTTTTACCAAGCACTAGGTTCCGAAGAACTAGGTAGTTCATTTTGATTAACCGTTTTTTGGTTTTTTAGTCTGCTAAACTAAATATATCGTAACTGGAACTAACCGAAGCAAGTGCGGCATTAAAAATAAGAATCACGTTGAAGTCAACAAAACATATTACAAATTATTTTAATTATATAGGATTGTATTACGAAACGATTCAATAAAAAAATGAACCAACTTCGTATTTAAAAAAATATATATTGAAGGTGTGTACGCAGTTACGATACGCTGTTTGACATAACTGTTTACGACAAACTTAAGTATGTTACGTATGTAACAAAAAACTACTTTAAAGTTTTTTAATATTATCGAAAATAACAATACTAGAGTAAACTATAGAAAATTCCAAAATTTTGTTTATTGTAAATATTTTAAATCCGGCTCTGAAAATTTAAATGCTGATGTTTGTTATTTATTTGCTTTCTAATTATCTATTTTTTCCCATTTAAACTTTTCTCTATCTTTTCTACTTTAGGAGATAGCAATACTGTCTCAATTAGAAAGTGTACACCCTGCATGATAGAAAGCCAGGTTTAGAATGATTTATCTTATCACTTTCTAGAGGAAACACAATTTTTTATTATGATTACATTTTAACATAATGTTTATAATTTACATAATTTAATTATAACAACAGTATATGTTAAAATTTATTTATTCATCTATATTATGAAATTGGTTGGTTTGTTTCTACTAACCTAGTTACATACAATGTTTACTATTGTACAATAGTTGATTATGGTGACTGCTGATTCGCATTGTACTTTGGTATAAAATTAAGTCAATTATTTTATACCAATGAATGTGCAACTTGTGGCATTCTACCTCCTATTACTACCAAATTGATTATGAACAACTTTATCTGCTACACAACAACGAACTTTAAATATATAAACAATAACGCACTTCGTACTTTCCAAATTTTCATTCAGAACTGCACATTGAGAACTGCTTATCAAAATCCAAAACTCTCTCTAGAAATACTTAATTAGTCAAAGTATTATTAGTTGGAAAAGCAATCTCTCGCTCTATTCTGTGTAATACTGCTAAAGTGCTTATTCTGATTCAAAAACTTTTGTTTTTGGAGTTAAAATTGATGAAAAATGAAAGTAATTAAATAAATTTTAAACGTAAGATTAATCATCGTTGGAATGAATATACAATTAACACAATAGACTTGCGTTAGTAAAAACAACAAACATCCTATTTTAGAAAGTTTAAAACTCGTTGAGGAAAATATAGGGAGCGAGCGTTTCGAAACGCAAACATAGTATCCCATTGAAATCTGTAAATAGGAGACAATAAGCGTTTACGAAACAAAAAGGGTTAGGTAATAATAATCAATGGAGATGGAATAATGTAATAATTCATTGAGATAATAACACGAAATCGCGAAAAGGTATTTCGCTATTGTTGAAATCGCGTCGGTTCACAAATTGTTTTAGCTAACCTTAGCTATTTTGAACTTTACGACAAATAAATAAGTTGTTTGAAGCATAAAAAAACTTTATTAAAGAAAATGGTTATTTTCTTATTATTAATAATTTAGAAAATTTATAAATATTAGTCATAATCATATAGATTTTTAATTATAAAATAAACAAAAATGAGTATATAACTAGACAAAACCATTGTTTCAACTAACAGGATAATAGAGAGAAACATGGTGTTTTAAAACTGTATATAGATAGATCTAATCTTTATTGGCATAAAATATGTACAAATGCTGTGCAAAAATTTCAATACAAAAAATCAGCCTTAATTCTTTCTAGTTGTTCCTTTAGAAGGAAAAGCGAACTGCAATGATCTTTTCCCGATATACTTAATTTTTCTTCCTTCTTTTTTATTTCAATCTTAATTTTTTTCATTATGTCGACTCCGTTACCATTCTTTCCCAAAAACATTTTCCAGTTCCCAGCTAATTCGATCCCTTCTTTCATCTTATTTACGATATATACTACATATCCTTTCCCTTTCATCTAATACATCTTTCCTTTCTCTTCACTTTCAAATCAAAATCTCGCAATTATTCTTTTATCATCCATACTAATTCCTGACATTAAATACTCTGTCATACCTCCATCCACCCATATTTACATTTATCTACTATTATATCTATTATTCATTATTCTTTCATTCTCCTCTTGCTGCTGCACATCCTCCATTCTCTTTTCTACTTCAGTATTAATATTCTTTGTTTAATGACCATCCTTTTATGTGCCTTCTTTCTATTCCCGAAAAACACATTGTTACACACTCCTTTCCTTATACTTCATTCATTCTCGCCAAATATACTCTTTTCATCAATATATCAATCCCCATTTTCCGTAGATACCTTATGTACAGATCTATCTAGGTATAGATCAATCAACTCCAATTATTTTCTTCAAGAATCCTAATTGCATTTTCTCTATTTTGATAATTAAATGCGCTTGTCCAATTTCAGATACCTGTTGATGACATGTGTAATCAAAAATAGCTTAAAAAAGTCAGGTTGGAGCAGATATGTATTTCAAGTATTAGGGTAATTATCATTAGAACTCCTTTTTAGTAGTCATTCAAAGTCTTCGACCTAATAACTACACCACACTCTATTAAAACATTTACATTCATAACAAACCTTTAGCGGGTATCCGCTAATTCTATAGATGAACTTAGTAGGGGTTGATACATTAACATCATGTGTCGTTTCATATATACATATATGCCACGAAATCCGTATAAACAGAGATAATCAAACTTGCGAACTGCTTAGGCGAATAGGATTAACTTGGGCCGCATTT
>WYDF02308339.1:0-15147 GCA_009867245.2 Adranes taylori | reverse complement strand
TTTCATCCATCAGGACTTTCCGCTCAAAGTTCATCATCTTTTTCACACCGTTAATCCATATTTTATATTTACCTACTTCTTGAAGGATAATACCATTTGGCGTATTCCTATCTAATCCTAACATTCTTCTCATACAACTTACTTGCACCCTCTCCATCATCTCCCTTTCTGCAACAGCCCATACTTCTGCTCCGTACATTACAATGCCATTCACACATATCTCCATTATCCTATTCCTCATTTTCACTGACTCCCCGAACGTCCCCTCCCATATCATTCCCATTCTCTCTATCGTCGCTCTCGATTTTTTATCGTCATTTCTCTATGGTCCTTATACCTCCCATTTTGCGACTGCACAAATCCCAAATATCTGAACTCCTTCACCCTTTCTATTTTATGTCCACCTATACAAAACTCATCCTTTCTGCATTCTCTCCTTCCCTTCTTACACACCATCACTTTCGTTTTTTCCACATTCACTTCTAAACCTCTCCTAACTATATATTTCTTCACTCTCTCTATCATTTCATCCATCTCTTCTTTTCTACTTGCCATACATACAATGTCATCAGCATACGTAAGAACACTTTTCTTCTTCCAATGTTAATTCTGCCTCCTTGTCCATTCCGCAACACCTCCCCGAAATTCTCATTCATTCTCATTCTTACCTTTGTTCCTTCATACATATCCTTTATCATTCTCGTCATTCCTTTTGAATGTACATCCTGCGTTCTCACCCACAATTTCTCTCTCACTATCCTATCAAATGCAGCCTTTAGATCAATGAACAGTAGATACATTTTCTTCCTCTTTGCAATTTCCAGATTCATAACATAATTTAGTTTCACTAAGTTATCCCCCGTCCCTCTACCCCTGAATAAGCCGCTTTGAGTTCGAATAAAATTTCCTTATTACGCAGTTCTTGTTCTAATCGCAGTTCTTCAATTTTCTGACCACCCTTTTCTTCTTTATAGTCTCCTCACCGACTTCCCGATAACTTTCTTTCCTATTTCATTCCCATTTCCTCACACTTCTCTTTTCAAGCATCTTTATCGCTACATTATTCCTCCAACTTTTCAATCATCTTGTCTTTTTCTTTCATTACATACATAAACTCCCTCTTCATACATCCCCGTTTCAGGTGACGGTAATGTAAACACATATAAATGAAATCACTTTAATTTCGTTATGTACTTTCAATACTCATAGGTCATCTAAATTATACAAAATGACTAAATTCTATGAAATGATTTAGTTACTTGTATAAGTAAAAATGTTGTACTTATTTATATTGTCATATTAAATTGAATTCACCTTAGCATATAAACTATAACGTTAGAAATAGAAGGAGAGCATGTAGTTAAGCGTTGCAATCTATTTCTGAATCGAACATTATTTTATTTCGATGATTATTTTTAATTGACGTGAATAATACATCTCCAAGCATACAGTTCTAATTCCGCAGAGAGGCAAGGAATAGTGCAAGTCCAAGGAGGTTTAAGCAGAACAAACTCTATGTACTAAATGCATCTTTGTGTTACTAATTAGCGAGTAAATTAAATCCCTACTTTTCATAGCATTTGAGTACTCATGAAAAGTACGCCGATTAAAGGGAGATTGATGAACACATATATAAGTGTTTACATTTTTCTTACTACTTGAATAGTTTGCGACTTTTTAGCAATTTCCATCTTGTAACTTTCAACTAATGCACTGTATATTAATTTCTAATGTACTACTAGTAATCTGCAACTAATGTACTGGAATAAAACTTGTGCAGTAAACTAATACATGTTAAATATTTTATAATTATATTGAATTAAAATTGGAAACAACTCGTTTATTTGTTATGCCATGTCTTAATTAAAATAACTAGTCTAGAGTTTAATAACCTAAGAAACTAAATAGCTATCTTCGTGAATCTTTAAAAACAACAATCAACTAACTAATCATTATAACAAACCCTATTTCAGCGCCTATTCCCTAAATAATAACCTCTTCATCAGCATAAAATTCGCATGAAAATTTAAATAACTGCCAAAGTTATTTCCCTCTTTTCATCTCTTCGCATTTCGTCTTATCCTAGCATTTAATTCCACCCAAAACTTTACCGTCATACAACGGTTTCTCCTTAGATCTTGAATTGTGTACTGTACGAGATGATCATTTGAACTTTTGAAAGTCGTTAGATGGTTTGAGTAAAAGAGACCAACCAACCAACCAACAACCAACGCGTTTGTTCAGAAACTTTTCCGAAAATTTTAATTAAAATATACGTTTGAAATTTCGCGCAGGATTTCCGCGCGAAATGGGTATTTGATGTAAAATGATAATGTTCCCATAAATTATAATTAAATTTGGAGGACACTATTCAATAGCGTTATAAGGATTAATCGAGAAGTATTTGAAATCAGACTAACTATTTAAAATTAACTATACCAAGTTTCTTAAAAGGTACTCTGTTAGATGGGAATTTACATAACATATGTAACAGTGATAGAGGCAGGATATATTTTGAAAGAATGTACATATTTGGGGTAGTGAGAAAGTTCCGGAAGCGACAGCTGGTATTTAAAGAAACACTTTAAAGAAACATCCGGTATTACATGTAATGTGAATTTGTGAATTATAGATTTTTGTGAATCAATGTACCGTAAAGAATGCTTCACATTAATCGAATTTTCCGATACATAAATAACAAAATGGGTTGGTTCGAAAAAAGTTTTTATACGTCACATTCACTTAACACACATTTTTCTAAAGAAAATGTCTGCACATCTTCAACAGCATCTACAAATTTTTATGTCTTTGCAAATCCATTTTAACGTAATGGTTAACTTTTCTCTACTACTATTTGGTGTAATCCTTTCGAAGACCCATGACAACCCAATTACTTTTACATCCTCACAATTATACCAACGGTGTGGATTGTAGTTTATTGTTTCCAATGTTTCTATAGATATGATTTTTATAGATAATTTGAGTTTTTGTAGATATGCTAACTGAATGCAATTGCTCATTGGAATTGGGAAAACCACATTTCTATTCATATTACCAGAACTTTTAAAATTTTTGAAAGTCACCAAAAAGCCAACAAGCTTGAATTATTTATAAAGTTATTTTACTTACAGGTTTTGTCGTTCCTACCATCATAAACTTATTTTAGAATTACACAACGTTATCTTATGAATTCATTTTAACTAATAAAGATTTTATTAACATTAACTATAATTTAATTTAATTCAGTCAGCATATGTTATTCAAGTCGAAAAATATTGTAACGAGGAAAGCTGTCTTCATTCTAATTTAGTTCTATGGTAGATAGTTTTGTACGCTCGATACTTATAAGTCATTTAAATAAGAGAGGATGACTAGACTTTATGAACTAGTTGGGAAAATAGGCAGTCGTCTATGGGCAGATTTATCGTAAATAAGTTTTACAATTAAAATGTAAAATAAATCATTCATCGTTAATACAACGGGGAAAAATAATCAGTAGTAGTAGGGTAAATCCCTGTAAGTCAGCGTTTAGAAAATATGCTGACTGAAGTAAATTACATTATAATTATTCTAAATGAAATCTTGAATAGTTAAAATCAATTAATAAGGTAAGGTTGTGTAATTCTAAAATTAGTTTGCGATGGTAGGAACGACCTGGTAGGAACGACAAAACCTGTAAGTAAAATAATTTTATAAATAATTAGGTAATTTATTTGATGTAAACTTGAATGTCATATTTATTGATTTATTAGCACGTAGTAATTGAATACAAATATTATTTTATTTTATTAATTGCTGAGGCGTTATTTCGACTCTATGAATACCTATTGTTTATTTGCATGTAACATTAACAAAATCATTATTAATACAGCTAGCTGAATATATGCATCTATTTTTTTTTCTAATAGCATTGACCAAGAAAGACAATTGGTAGATGTTAGGGATGTTTTCGGCACTGGTAGATGTGCGGCACTTTTTGTAGTTTAATTATAATTTTTTTTCACTGATTTAGATAAGTATACATTACAACAATACATTCAGTGCTAAATAAAATAAAGAAACATCAGCACAACTTAAATACAAAATTCGAAGTCACCGTCATTAGCTTTTCTTCATAATCTTCTTCTTCAATTATGACCAACCTAATTGCAAGGGACTGTAGGGAAGGCTTTTATTTTCTTCATCCTCTTCTCTCTATTTATTCCTTGACTACAACCCCCTTTCGCCATCCTTCCTCCCGTTTCTTTTAATACCATCTTCTACCACTTTACTTATCACAATCTCACCATCCCCTTTATTCTTACTTTCGTAATTATCTTCTATTTGATTGTCTTTTCCTCATTCCCTGCTATTTTCCCTTTATTTCCTTCTATTTATTTCGCCCACTATTTTAATTATTATTTCTCTCCCAATTCCTTTGCACACCAAACTTATCCTCCAGATATCCCCTAATTCTCTTTCGCCCTAACTCAATTCTCCATTCCTTTCCCTCACATTCCTTCACCCAGTGACTCCACCTTTCCTCTGCCCTCCCACATATTCTGCACATTCGTTCCTGCTCATTCAATCAGTATTTATTTTCCCCGTCTTCATTTCCACATGTAAACCTCGCAATCAACTATTTCTCAAACACAATTAAACCTAATACCAGATATTCACACATCCTATCTTCATTCATTATATCTCTCATTATACCTGCTACATTGTATATTTTCTTTCCTCTCTTGCCTTTCCATTCTTTTTACTATCTCGCACACTCCCTCCACTCCTGCCAACATTCTCTCACACCACCTATACGCCGACCATCCCACTCTCTCATGCGACTTATCTATATACATAAATCATTCATTCACACATTCATCCTTCCTAGCTCTCATCATTCCTTCTACATATACAATTAAAAATTTCCGCTCATTATTCACTAGTCTTTTCACTCCTTTAATCCATACTTTTTTCTCGCCTAATTCCTGCAACACTATACCGTTAGGCGTGTTTCTATCCAACCATATCATTCTTTCCATACATCCGATGTGCACTTTCTCGAACATCTCTCTTTAACCGCCCATACCTCTGCTCCTTACATCATTATACTGTTCACACATATAGTCATTATCTTTTTTTCTCATTCTCAACCGATTCTCCAAACCTCCTTTCCCTCACCATTCTCATTCTTTCTATCTCTGCTCTTGCCTTTTTTGGCATCGCATCAATCTGATCCTTCAACTTTCCGTTTGGCGATAAAACAAATCCCAGATATCTAATCTTATTCATCGTTTCTATTTTACATCCCCCTATATTAATAACATCCTTTCTACAACAGCAATCCCCCAGCTTGCCCTATTCTCATGACCTCCTATAAATCTGCCAAGTAGATGTTAAAAGTGTAACACTAAGGAGACAATCTTGTCCCACTCCCCTGACAACAATTACTAAGTCTTGTGTTTCACTCTAAACAATGAAGAGAAACTGGGGAGTGTAACGAGACGACTTCGTTAGTAGCCAAATCAAAGTGGGCATTAAAGTGCCGACATTAACGTAACTCCCGTTGTAATATAGGAGAAAGTCAAACAGCAGGAGATTTTCTAAGTACAATTCCAATTTACAGTCCAATACCTAATCAAGTATAAACTATTATTTTGGAAGACATGAATGGAAACGTGGGAAAGAAGTAATACCTAGAATCAAAAATATGTTTCAGGAAGAAACTAACGAGAAGAAATGCTTTGTCAAATTTTATACTCATAATGAAATAGTAATTTATGCCACACATTTCAAACATAAGGTGTCATCTTCCAAGGATATTTAGATACAAAATCATCTTCCAAGGATATTTAGATAGACAAAATCATCTTCCCGGGAAATGTATGAAAGGCCTCGTTTGCAGTAGTATTTGAACCATGATAGTTATCATGTGGTTAATATTTTTTATCACTACGTACGATATCACGTGTTGTGAAACAAAAATTATTGTTTTTATAGTTTTCTTTCGTATTCATGGCAGCCGGAGTTGAAGCCAGAATTTAATTGATCACATCCAGTGGAGTCAGAGCCGAAGATATTATTTTCAATATATCTTCCATTTACAGTGGTAATGACAAATTTAATAGAAATGCTTGAACTAATCTGGACTAATTAGGACTACTGTTTAGTCAGGATACAACTAATATAAAAAAAAAACAAGACCAGAATTATATAAACAGATTGTTTTCACAACCGCAGTCTTTAAATAAAAGATTTTTGGTGGTTATATTCTATACTCGTGTATAGTTTCTGAGGGAAATCACATAGTTTGTTAGTTTTGTTTTATGAACAATTTGATTTGATTTAAAATACGGTACCCAATTTGGCATTCTTTCTGTCGTACGAAATAAATTAGAAATAATCTCCAGGTCGATTCTTATAAATCTATTATACTATATGCCGTACTTATGCTGTTTCCGTGTTTCTATAACTAAATGTTTATAAATAACTAGAGTTTATTCTTTTCTATCCTGACAACCATTTCTAAGGATATCTGATCCTCACACTTTATTACATTAATGCTAAGTCTATAAAGTCATACGTGTATCAAGCCTGGTTGTATTAGTTCCAGGCGTTCCAAAGAAATTACAATAATTAACAATATATTACATTGTATAAAACAGCAGTTGGTGAAAAAGGAGTGAACTAATAACTATTACAATGAGCGTCAGCGGTCCGATGGCAATTGGTACAACATCTAGCCGTCGACGCACCATTCGTAGACGAATTTTTTTCTTACACAGTAATAAAATGTTTACTTATCAAATATTTCATGACGATATGAATAAAAACATACTTTCTTATTCAGAAATTTGTTCAACAGAAATAACATTTGTTGGACCAGAAAATTAGATATATCCTGCAGAATAATCCTAGCTCTTCTGTCTCTTCTATCCTAGCGCTTAGTGCCACATAAACTATGTTTAAAAGTTTATTTGTTAAACGAAATGATTCCAAGCTGAACTGATTAAAGCCAAACAATTAAGTAAATGACATATATTTTTTTTGTTTTGTTAAAATAGTTTTAAATCTAAATTATTTTACATTAAAAATATGAGTTAAATATGGAAATCGTTAAAAATCCTAAGTTAGTACTAAATGATATTATCGTGGGCCAGGATACAAGCTAATGTAAATAAACACGAGCAGAACTTTATTTTAATGCATTTTCATGTGCATGTGTGTTACATTTCTATTGCTGTCGGTTATAAAATGCAGAAAATTGCGAAATATCAATAAGATAAAGGAGGATAGATATATAGCTCTATATTCCACTACTGCATTATTTAGATAAGAAATTTTTACTGGTTATATTCTGTACTCCTGTATAGTTTCTGAGGGGAATCCCATAGTTTGTTAATTTTGTTTTATGAACTATTTGATTTGATTTTTATTTTAAAAATAAAAACAATACACAATTTGGCATTCTCTCTGTCATACGAAATAAGTTAAAAATAACCTCCAGGCTGATTCTTATAAATTTATTATACTATATACCGTATTTGCACTGTTTCCATGTTTCTATAACAAAATGTTTATAAATAACTCAATTTTTGTCTCTTCTATCCTGACAACGATATCTCTGACTCCCACATTTTATCACATTACTGTATGAGTTTATAAAGTCATAAGTGTATCAAAAGTCTGGCTGCAATTGTTCTAGGCGTTCCAAACTTATGATGGTAATTACAACCGTACATAGCTAAACACCTGCTTACATGTATTTTTATATTTGTTTTGGTATAAAATCTCATTGAATATAAAGTTGTCCATGTTTCTACCACCATTGGATAACTATAATTCTACCTCAAAATGTACGAAATAAGCATTATTTTTTTCTTTAAAAATAATGTTACTAAATACAAACTGACAACGCTGTCTTACACTATGTTCATTAGCAAATAAATTCAAAAAACATTAACCATATATTATGTTCTATAAAACAGCAGTGGATGAAAAAGGATTGAATTGATAACTATTACTTTGAGCGTCCGAGGTCAGATGACAATTGGGGCAACATTTAGCCGTCGACACAGTTTTCGTAGTCGGAGAGCTAACATTTTATTCAATCTCTATTTGTTGCTTACACAGTAATAAAATGTTTACTCATCAAATATTTCGTGAAGGCATGAATAATCAAATACTTTCTTATGCAGAAATTTCTTCAACAGATTGGTTGGATCGGAATATTAGATATATCCTCCAAAATAATCCTAGCGTTTAGAGTTACATAAATTATGTTTAAAAGTTTATTTGTGAAACGAAATGATTCCAACCTGAACTGATGAAAGCAGAACAAGTAAGCCATTGACATTATTAATTGTTTTTTTATGTTAAAATAATTTTAAATCTACATTATTTTACATTGAAAATATAATTTGTGTTAAACAAAATCGTTAAAAATTCCAAGTTAGTACTAAATAATAGTATCAGGAGCAGTTTGAAAAATGTTGTAAAAGCAAACTCACCTAAATTTTTAATTCTTTTATGAACCAATTCCCTCATCCAACACTCTCCAGTTAGATACAGATGATAGTCGTCGAATAATCAAATATAAACTTTTTATAGCCATCGTCTAGTCATAAACAATTCATGAAACCGTTTTTGCTGTCTTCTTTTATCAAATAACCAAACAACAAACATCAGAAAAAAACGAACATATCGTCCGCTGTCACTTTCACATTAACGACTATTTCAACATCCTCACATCATGACGTCAGTCACTCACTCACTCACTAGCAAGTAAGGACTACATAGGTAAAGTAGCATATATTCGCGTGTTGTGCTGTTTCTTCCTCTTCCGCGTATTGCTATTTGTCCCCACTCTCTTCGGAAAAGATAGAGGAACCGTTCGCGTTGCTCGTATTTCGTACTGGATTGGTAGATGATTGTATGAAAGAGGAAAAAGATGAAACTGATTTAGCGTTGCGTGTGAGAGAAGGATGGTGCACTTAGCTCGATCGATTTACTCAAGCTGAGGTGGAAATGTGCCTCGCTAACATTGCTAAACTACATCCAGACAGGAGATGCCTAGAATTTTGAGGCACGCGTATGCCTCGCATGATGATGATAATAGGTCTGTGTGTGTGTGCGTGTGCACGCTGTTCGTGAGTTCCTCTAAAGTGAGCTTCGCCCTTCGGAAAAGGGATGTCAACTTGTGTATCTGTATTTCTATCTCTATCTGTATGTTTGGCTCCATGCGAACCATATATACAAGGGTTGAATCGTTGATAAACCTAAAATGTTAACAATATAATCGCTATTATAAAAGATATAGTTATTTTGAAATATACAAGGTTTTAAATTATACAAATGAACCAAACCAAACATATATTTTTGTAATATATATGATTTTTACAAATAAATACACGTTTTATATGCCATAGATTTAATTTCAATTTCGATAATGAAATTAACTTCGCTGATCCTTACAACATACGATTCTACGAGGTTGTAGAATTTAAAAAGTTATGATCTATTATTAACAATCCAACGCCCTGTGTACTCCAAACGAATCAACATCAAATTATATTCTCACATTCCCATTTACGCACAAATATATGAAAGCCATTTACAAATATATGAAAGGCTTAAAAGGCATTTAATAACGTTAATACAGAAATGTTAATGAGTACGATTCAATCTTTTAAAAAAATGGCTACAGTGTTGTACTACTATCTTGCATGAGTTATTGTAAAATTAGTTTACGTTTTGCTAAATTTGTATGATGTTTGACCTCCTTTTCTTGTAATCTCGAATATTGTAAATATTTGTCCTAATACAATTTTCTAACTTCTTTTAAATGTGCCCACGTACTATGTGGATACTTTGACATATACTGTTTAAATCAATTGCTAGCGTTTCGCCCTAAATAATACTCTACAAAATATATTTTTAACCAATCGTCTAATCCATTTAGTTGAGCACTCAAATTTGTCAATAAATTCTTCAATTCTATCTAATCCAGGGTTAAAAATATTTGGGTCTACAAATTTCCGTAATGTTGGATTATATGTGCTATCCAACACCTGGCCTGAAGTGATCTGATTCTCGCGGATCTATGTATCCTAGCTTTCTAATGGAATTTCTTTTAATTTGTTGGACCTATCAGTTTCAAAATTGTTTAACCAAAAACTCTAATTTAATTTTAATTTCCAACTGCATCTGCCTTATATGATCTAAATCTCGTAACTGTGCCCTTTCTAATTCTAACTTAATATGTTGCAGGTCATAATTTAATTTTTTAAGCGCCTTTTAATTACAATTTCAGAAATACTCTTAGTAAAACCTTTCAAAAATTTGTGTAAATTGATCTTGTCATGTTTGGAATCATTGTTAGCTAATTTTTTATCATTTACTTTCAAATTAAGGAACAATTTTTCATATAAAAGTTTTAAAAAAAATTGTTTCTTGCTCAAAAAATTAAAAGAAAGATTGATTTTTCGGTGTCTGTTAGTATGTATTGATGTACGGACATACGTACGTACATACGACTGTATGTTCAAGAATATCTTCTTCCCTATGGGATCGAGCTGGATGACATTTGGTAAACAGATGTATACTATGAGCCCGCAGAGTCATTTTTTTATAAATCAAATATGGCGGACAGGAGCCATTTTTCTTGTTCAGAAATTTCGTATTCAAACTAGGAGATTGAAATTTTGCACACATGTAGCGCCTTCTTTTATACGTCGAATAAAAAAGTCCCATGTTGACAAGTTTTATAGGAAGCGGTGTTGCCACGTTTACAGCTTAACAAACTTTTGAATCATCTCAGGAACGATAAAAGATAGGACATTCGAATACACTTTATTGATGGGCTACATGAAGGGCCTTCGATTTTGTTTGAAACATTTTTTCCAAAATCACAATTTAACATATATACAGGGTGTTTTATGTTTTCCTAATTTTAGGGTCCATTTTCTCAAAAAGTTTCACATTTTTTTTTATTTCTTGTGTCCAAAGATCCTTCAATACTTAAGGCACTAAGCGTGTTTACAAAACTCGTACCTCATAGCACCGGAGTAATTTGTCCTTGAAAAAAAAGTGTACTACCCGAAATATCTCGGTTCTTATGAAAACTAGAAAAATGAAACATGCGGAACTTATATAAGGCCAAAGCCTTTTGCCAGTGTGACCATCTGAATATACTTGACCGATTTTGTGCAATAAAATTTGTTTCAAAAACTTTTTGGAAACACCATATTTTCTTACATATTTTTTTATATTTTGGCAGCGCTTCCGATGCGCTTCTGTCTCGCTCTTATAGCTCCCAATATATACGCCCTAATAACTTTAAAAATTCTTGACTTGTTATTACGGGAATAGATTATTATCAATAAGAATACGTAAACACCCACACACATAACACATTGCATATGATTGACAATTGTTTTTGCTTTTAAATTGTGTGTTAAATCTTATTGGCCTAAATTTTCCCATGGTCATGTCATTCAAATCAGAACAAATAAAATCAAATCAGATCAACACAGATCAAATCAGATCAACTCAGTCAGATCAAATCAGATCTCTGGCAAATCAGATCGAATTACATCAATTATGTCCAAATCAGATCAAAACAAAACAAACCAGATCAAATTAGATCAAATCAGTTCAAATCAGATCAAATCAGATCAAATCAAATTAGATCAAATTAGATCAAATTAGATCCTATTAGATCAAATTAGATCAAATTAGATCAAAGTAGATCAAATTAGATCAAATTAGATCAAATTAGATCAAATTGGGTCAAATTAGATCAAATTAGATCAAATTAGATCAAATTAGATCAAATTAGATCAAATTAGATCAAATTAGATCAAATTAGGTTCAAATTAGGTTCAAATTGGATCAAATCATGTCAATTCAAATGAGTTGATCCGCACATTAAATAACTGATAAAACTATTGAAAGCAAGGCGTGAACCTTGCACGGCAGACTGCCATTTTAGAAATGATTCAAGAGCGATCTCAGGCCATGGAAAATCGGACAGCGGAGCTATCCGCGCCGTAGGTAAATACTGAGAAAGACTGAGTCAAGAGCGGCCGCAGGCTGCGGCAACACGGACAGCGAAACTGCTGGTGCAGTAGGCAAGTACGGGAACCTAGGTATTAATGGGTAGGTGACTTTTAGATCACGCAACTATTATTTAATATACCCTAAACAACTATTGTGCAAATTGAATTAACGAGTTAAGGTGACAGTCAAAATTAATAGGTTCAACTTTTGTTTTATGCCAGTAATAACAAAAAGTAGGATTTCCAGTATATGAAAGATGAGGTGGTGATCACTTCCACGAATTTTTGAAGAATTATTATTGATTTGAGTTATTTTAATTTATATGTAATAAAACAACATACGCGAGCTGATACTGACGCTTGATGCAAAGCAAATTCAAGGCTGCGACATTGGTCGCTGTTCAAGCAAATAGGTTTGATCATTTAATGGTGAATTATGCTAGTTGTAAAGTGTGACTTCGTTCACTCGAAAACAATTAGTACAAAAACCAAGATGCCTCTAGTGAACGCTGGATAGAGTAGTTCCTTTTATACAAAATTAGCTGACGGTAGATTCCGCTGGCGTATTGGCTTGTAAACTGGCGTTTTGTCTAGAAGAAACCTTCTGCTAGAAAATTATAGGAAGAGTTAAATTTCGACCAGTCGAAAATTTTCTTTGATCCGCTGAGACTTCTAAGGATAAAAATTTCACTATCTTGTTGACAAAAATCTCCCATCGACAGAAGTTACTCCTCCCATCGAGTAAAGATGAAACGAACAGTTGTTAGCGCTATCCCGTTCAAATGTAGAAATAACTAATGACAGATAAGACTATCAATCGATCGCAAGCACAAATGGATGAAAAAATAACTGCTTATTGAAAATGGGTGGGTGGATATAAACGTTAAGTCATAAAACTTTTTGTGCTAATAATAATAACTTTCGCAAGAAAAGCAGATGCGGAACTACGCTAGCGGTGTACTACTATACACACACATCTTTATAATAATAACTCCGACATTTGTCCGTATTTTCGTATAGCAGGTAGCATAATATCACCTAAGCCTTGTCCTTTGACATTCTCTCGAGGGTATATAGTCTGCCTCATTTGTACATTTTTCTATGCAAGCGGCATGTATGTGTATAATGCTTCTGTGATGATTGACTTTTTTGATGAATTCGCGCCATTTATCTCTAAAGTGGAAGAGATTTTATTTGTTTTTCTTAAATAAATTGATGTAAGATTAATTAGCCGTAAGAACGATTTTTGAAGAGAAGCTTATTTGTTTTTACGACCCTCTTGAATTGGCGCAATTGTTTTTATAACTGTTTCACCGCAAACTTCTGTTGGTTTTGATTCCACAATATCTAGGAATTTTGCTAGCAAAGCTTCTAGAATTTCTTTCCGGAAAAATTTGAGTAAGCGTTGCGATTTTCGTCTTTATGATTTCAACTGTTCTAGCAGTCATTTCTTATTGCTTTTGGTTCTACGTTTTCTGAGATTTTTAGTAGAAGGTTGTTTCGATTCGATGCTTCCTGAACTCTTGGTCATGTAGATACACCACCACCATATTCGATATACCAGGAATGTATCACCGCCAAAATTCAAAAAAGGCGTCTGATATGGAGGAAACGCATTATTAATTGGGGTTTCGTTATTGCTGCAATCGATTATCGCGCATCTCGAAGACACAATTTGCAATTATCTGATCAGATCTATCTTTTTGGCTAGCGAGCGATTATATCGCCCTTAAGAGTAATTTGCGTCAAGAAATAATGATTTAATTTATGAACTTATGATTTTATGTTCAGGTATATGATTTTAGGAATGTTAATTAAAACTTAGTCAAAAAGATTTGTTATATCGTTGAAAGCCATATTTATAATAAATTACATGATTGCTTCAATGTTACAAGAAAACGCAATGTCTTTATTTGTTATAACATTGTAGAATATTTATAATGTACTTATAATATACAAATTATAATAAAGTTTATTTATCTTTCATAACTATGATAAGAAATTAGTTTGTTTCTATAACCTGCATTCAATATTTAATATATGCTAATAGTTTATTTTGCTGACTCCTTATTCGGCAGTGCCCTGGCCTAATTTTTCAATTGCTTGAAAGCAAAACTAGCAATGCCGATACATCATCTTTTTAATTAAATTGTGTATATGCAATTTGCGGCACTCTATATCTTATTTCTACGAAATTTATCATGAATACCCTTACTACTACACAGCAGTATCCACACTATGGAGCTAGACACGGCAGCTGGACAGTGTCGATCGACTTTCGGCTAGTCCACATTTCCTCAGTGTATATGGATTAGTCGACCGACACGCATCGGTAAATAATGAATTTAAATAGTATTAATTCAATATAAATTAAATGAGTGATGTAAGTAGTTGTTGGAAGCTAGCAAGATCGTATTCGTCGCCAACGGAAGTTTTATTTAGATACAGCCCAGTCTTCACCGACCCAGAAAGAAGTATTGTACGCATGCCAAAAGAAACCGCGATCTCTATTAGTCCATCATGTCTTTTGTTTTTGTATTGTGAATCAGTTAAGACCCACAATAAACTACGATCACAATAAACTACGATCACAATACGTTTCGATAGAAGAAATTGCTTGTTCGTCACTCCAATACATCATGACCAAAATTAATACATAAATTAAAAGAGTAACTACTAAGAAACAAATAAATGTACTGATAACACAGCTGTAGCTGAAAAGTTGAGCAACACATGTTCTTCGACGTGTCACACTGCTGTTGTCGGTTCGACTTTTTTGGACATGCACCGTCTTGATTTGGGTTGCGTTCAGTTCATTCTGACATTGTTCAACAAGGCCGGGCGATACGTACACACTTGTTTGACATTGTCGATTGAACATGTCAGTCAACACCGTTCGGCATAGTGTGGATAAGGCATAACATCTACGGACTATCGAGATATTTCCATTCTTCTTTTCTCGTTCTCGCCTTTATATTATTTATGACTGCCCCCCCCCCCCCCCCCCCCCCCCCCCCCCCCCCCTCCCCCCTCCCTCCCCTTCTCTTCTCTTCTCCCTTTGCCCCGGCTCCACCCTCCCCAAAAATACCACCCCATCGCTGTCCCAACC
>WYDF02308328.1:0-15148 GCA_009867245.2 Adranes taylori | reverse complement strand
TATGTAAAATAAATGTTTCTGGCTATTACCAGAGGCGCACGACAGGGGCAAGTGAGAGTTTGACCCTTCCTAAATTCAACGCCACTAATGGAATTGTCCTTTTAGCACAATTTTTCTATTCTCCAATACTTTCTATGTAAATAACATATTCTTTCTTCATAATGATTAAGTCATTATTTTTCGAGATATTTAAAGTTAAACATAAAGTTGAACAATTTTAATGTGTATTTATCATGTCGGTGTTTCAACTACAAACTTTTATTTATTTATCCTATGACTCGAAAACACCGACATCAAAAATACACATTAAAATTGTGCAGCTTTATGTTTAACTTTAAATATCTCGAAAAATAATGACTAAAAATAATGAAGTATTCAGGAGTATTCAGGCGTAGAATTTAGGAAGGGAACTCTCACTTGCCCCTGTCGTGCACCTCTGGTAATAGCCAGAAACATTTATTTTACATAATTTGATATGGTATACAATACCTACACTTCCTGCAAAATTTGATAGAAATACGTCAAAGAGTTTTAACGTAGTGGGCAAAAATATTTTTTTTATTTTTAAATAAAACACCCTGTAACTCAGTAAGGAGGCATATTTTATCTAAGTGATTATGGAAGCCAGATATTTTGAACCCAGGATTCTCCAGTTTATATATTTCCCATTATTAATGAAACACCCTGTATATTTTTCAATCATAGTACAACACTGATAGTAATTTCTGATGGTAATTTCGTTTATTGACATTGTATTTTTCGTTTATGCTCGTTTTAGTTTTCTTTTCATAATAAATAAATAATCAAAATATGTGTTAATGTTCTATTATGGGATTGATTAATGAATCTGATTAAAAGAAATAAATGTTTAGATTCCGAAGTTTGACTTCAAAGCTAAATCAAAGATTTTATATTTCATTTGTTTCCACGAAAATATAAAAATAACGAAATATCGTTAATGCTTGTTTCTCATATAAATCGATCGAATCCATGCCAAAAAAAGAAAAGAAAGTCCACATTTTAAAACGTAAACATTATTACCTTCTAGTTGAATAAATATAAGCCCACAAAAAATATTTATTGCCAGTCAGAAAAAAATACGCCGAAACGAAAAAATAAACGGGGAATTTATAATTCAATTCCCATCGTAAAGACTTTATCAGGATCGGGAGATCGTATCCTGAGCGAATATTTCTCGTAAACAAGCTGAAAGCTGTCAACACCATGCGTACTGTGTGTCATGATATTAAAATAAGTGTTACCAACTTTGTAGTGTTTTATTATATCTTTCATTATATAAAGTAATTGTTAAATAAACGCTTGTTTTCATGTTTTCATTATTTTTTTAAAAGTTAAGTAATATAAAATGCAAGACAATTTCCGCAAAATGAAAACTCAGACCAAATTAGACCCACGGTAGCGCTATCTTAGCATCAAACATATTGACTGAAACTTTTAGAATTGTGATTTGAATCCAGCATCCGACAGGAGGAGTGTAAGAAACCCCAGCGCTATAAAACTATTCCATTCAAATTCAACTTTCGCTCCAAATCTTTGCATCGCCTCAGTATCTGGCAACAAAGTAGTAATCTACTTCTACATTTCAGTGCAGTTCCATCAATCCATCACTTTGTGTTTTGAGTGTGGTATCGTTTCACGTCGGAACTAGCGATTTTAATTTTTCCAGCTTTAATTTTGTTCACTGTTCACTGGCTCAAAGTACCCAATAATAGAAATGTTCCCACAAGAGCAGAAAGCATAATCACATACCTTCCGGCGGCTAAAAATTATGCAAAAAATGCCAAGTCCCAATTAATTGTTTATTGCTATTCATTGATGCGCAGATAATTGCTCACATCGTTAAAAACATCAAGCAACAAATCGCAGAAAAATATGATAATTGGAAAACCTCTTCACATTATGGAAACACATCCATCTCTGAAATTAACGCTGTTTCGGACTGCTTTATCTATCAGGTGTATTCAATAGTAATCATCGTCATTTGTGTGAACTATATAAAACCAACGGAACGGGCATGGACATTTTTCGCTGCATAATGAGTAACCGTCGATTCGAATTTGCAATCGAATCCACTATGTTGGGCGACAAAATATGTAATAGGTTATATTTAGGTTTCATGGACCATGCATATAATGCTCGTAAAACTCTATGTATTTAACTCCTCTAGTCGAACAGATTTTCCAAATTAGGCCCATTATATCATTATGCTATATAATTACAGGTTAGTGAATACGTGATTGCAATACAAAACAGGGTGCTGTCGATTTGGTGAGGTCGACCCGTGGATACTCGCTTGATTCGTGATGAGGTTGGGTCGTTAGTGCGGTACATTCGTCGATGAGGTGGACTCGTCAGCACGCTGGTGCGGTTTGTACGTCGGTGATTTTGACTCGGTACTTGACGGTTGGCTCATTGATCGTGGCTGATCATCGGTATTCTCCAGTATGTTCGCAGACACGGTTAAATGATGTGGGGGAAGTTAGAAAATAAGTGGATACGAGGGAAAGCTCATGAAAAATAAATGTTAAGAAGACCGAAAGATTCACTCAGAGAATTACATAATGTAATGAGTGTATACCTGATTCGTTGTTATAAAATTCTCCTACCGACTTTGTTACATTGTTGAATTTAATTTAACTTCAAAATAAAAATTAAATAGTGATTCGTTGGTGGCGCTTACTTAAAAATGCCAAAGAAATTCATGGGTGCGAAATGCTTACTCTAGACGAACAACTTGGTCACTTAATAGACAATTATTTATGCTGAAGGGAATGGAGAAAGTACTGGATCAATTTCTAAGAAACGAAATCCTATATAAATCCTACCACTTCACCCTTACCCATTTGCCTACCAAAAGGCCAAGTCAACCAATATGACCTTACATAACCTAGTGGGTAAGATAGAGAAATCAATGGAGGCAAAACAACTAACACTAAGTTCGTTCCTCGACATAGAGGGGTTTTTTGACAACACTATACCCCTATACAGACTATACAAATGAAACTATAGTAAGGGTTTTCCAGAATCGGTAATTACGTGGATCAACACAATGCTGCAAAACCGGAAGGTAGGTGCACGCATGAGCCACGAGACTATTAGGATTAGAGCGACCAGGGGATACCCTCTAGGGGGAGTTCTGTCACCGCTGCTATGGTCCATCGTAGTTGACGACCTAATGCACATCTTAGCAGAGGCTGGCCATCAGATTCAAGGGTATGCGTATGACCTACTGCTGATAGAACAAGGCCAACACGAGACGACGGTGACTACCAGAAAGCAAAGTGCCCTAAACATCGCAACAAAGTGCTGTTAGGGGCTAAGCATTAATCCTAACAAAGTGGATGTTGTGCCATTCACAAGGAAGATGAAACTATATCTAGGTTCCTTGACCCTGAATGGTACGGCGGTCACGATAAATTGGGAGTTCAACTACTTGGGTCTAATGTTGGACCACAAGCTGACCTGGAACGCACATTTGCAGCAATTACAACAAAAGGCTTCTGGAGCCTTAATTTCTGCAAAAAGTTCTTCAGTAGAACATGGGCTCTACAACCAAAAATAATATATTCGGTTTATACAGCAATTGTAAGACCCATTATAGTGTATAGAGCTATAGAATTGTGACAGAAAGTAGAACAACAGGAGGCACGCAGCATTCTACAAAAAGTGCAAAGAACTGTATGTCGTAGCATAACTGGGGCGATGTCTACCTCTCCCAGTGTTGCATTGGACGCATTCAGAGGATTGCTTCCCATGCACCTAGTATCAATCCCAGTACATGCATGGAATGAGGACAATGAAATAGCGGACAAGCTAATCAGACAATGGGCAAAGAGTAATCTAATAGGCCCCGGTCCGTCTTGTGGTCTAACTAAAGAACACAGTGAGCGGATATTAAGACAATGGGAAAGGATGACCGGATGAACAACAACAAAAGTTCCAATGTGCGCTCTCACGTTAAACTGACCTAGCGCCCATATTTCCGAATGTCGTTTTTATTCTGTAATAAATAAGATATCTGTTTGAGCCATTTTAGTAACAGTCACTAAGACTCCACATTAAGATATTAAGACAGCCAGAATTAAATACTGGAACAAAGTCCAAGGTTAAGAACATTCAAATGCCTTTATACATCTGACATCTGAGGTGAATACCAAAATATTCAGTGTCAACAAAGAGGATGTCGGATGACGGGAGGTTTTACGGGGAATTGTCCTCTAAACTACCGCACGCATAAAATTGGTAAGGTTGAGAACCCTATATGTCGATTATGTAATGATAAGGCAGAAACGGCAAAACACATCTTATGTGAACGTCAGGCAGCATCAAGCTGGAGACAAAGACAGTTCGGAGGCATGACAGTAATCCCACGAACATCAGGCAACAACACCCGAATACAGTCATCTAGTTCATGAAAGAACTTAGACTGTTTTAAACGACAAGAAGGGGCATGCTACAAGAGATTTTTAGATCGACGTGGTTGGGGCAATGATCCTGCCCCTGCATAATAATAATGGAGAATTATTGCTGATAACGATGTGCGAAATGCTGACTCTAAAGTAATGAGAACAAGACCCAAAGTGCGTATTATTAACGCTGGCTTGGGGGTGCTCTTTTATTTGAGATTAGAGACTTTTGGTGTCTGACTCGGCGGCAGCACTTCTGGTTCAGCAGTTTTGGTATACGATATGGTATTTGTGTGAAGCTTGGACGAAATTTCTACTAAAATCTTTAGGAAGTGAAAAGTTTCTACCAATATGAGGCACTATTTTATACGTTATGAATTTTAGAAAATAATGTCGCATAACATCCGTGTCAAGATCCTAAGCTTCTATGTTTCTATGGTGCTCTTCAATCAGACTTAATGTGTAAACGAGCCAACGACATGCAACCATGTGCAGAGAACAACCAATCGAGAGATGACGCTGGCGCATTTTACACGGAAAGCGACAAAACGTCATACGTCTAGCAGTAAAATAGGGAAATCCAGATAAATGAAGGCATCACCCCCATAGATCATTGAATTCGTTAAAAACATTCGTTGAAAACAAGATAACATTAAATTTCGGTCTAGGCGAATTTAAAATACGCAAGATTCAACAGAGAGTTGTTTGTTAGAAACTGGAGAGCCTAAAAGCAAAATCTCTGAACGCAAAGCTTATTGAACTCGTGGAAAAAAGTTCCCGCGAAACCAAGGAGTCATAAAGGAAAACAAATATGTATAGCATTTTTACTTAAAAATCGCTTTTAATCCCTTTGACATTTATCTCTCTCCTTTCGAGCAACATAGTAAAAAAATACCAAAATCACTGTAGCATGTCTTCTGCGGCCTTCTGCAGTTGGTACTATCTCTCTCTCTCTCTCTGTTCACGGCGGTGCTATAGTTAGCACCAGTGGGCTCCATCTCACTCGTCGACCCCTATCTATACACTCTATACGCAGAGTGCGATGACTGTTCGTAAAAAGAACTTCTGGGATTAAACATCAGAAAACTTTTCGTCGTTTAACTTACATTTAGTAATTAGTAGATTTGATTTATTTAATTGCAGATTTATTTGATGGTTTTCTATTGATGGTTTTCTATGGCTACTTAGCTAAGAATTGTTTCTCGATTGCTTTATGCCAGTTATTGACTCTGTTGGAGGCAATATACGATATGCCGATATGAAGTTCCTTATATAATATTTACGATTCGACAACAAGCAAAATCGTGAACAGAGAGACAAGTTAGAATGTCAGCTCATATTAAAACTCATATTAAAACTCTTGTAAATTAGCTCATCAGATAAATTAGCTCATATTAAAACTCTTTTCGATAGGTTTGTGGAAAACTGCAAGTCAGCATATTCCCTGATTGATAAATAAACTTGAAACGTTCTGAGAAGATGCTCTTTCCAGAAATATATGCCAAATAAGCCCTTGAAATATGGAATCAAGATACATGCGCTAGTTGACGCGCGTATGTACTATGTACTCAATATGGAGGTATATGTAGGCCAACACCCAGAAGAGCCATCTAGAGTTAGTAATTCCCCAAAAGGCATCGTCGATAGATTGGTTGCACCAGTATCAAGGACTAAACGTAATATTACCTTCGATAATTGGCATAGTAGTCGTGATGTATTAGTTAATTTGGGTGAAACCCACCAACTAATAGCAGTAGGAACTATTAGAGAAAATAAAGCATATATACCTAGGGAATTTCTGCAAGTAAAAGGAAGAGAACACTATCCCAGTTTCGGATTCCAAGGACAGTATTCAAATGTTTCTTATGTGCCTGAAAAACAAAGTTGTCCTGCTGATATCATATTCTCACCCCGATAATGACATTGCCAAGTCCGCGAAGAAGCTCCCAGAAATAGTAAGTTTTCACAATTCTATTAATGTTGGAGTTGATGTAATAGACGAACTATCTGCGACTTATATTGTATCGAACAACTTCAAATATGTGCTTCTCAACAGCACTTTTTTCAATCTCCAAAATATAAATGATTATTTATATTAAAATTTTGCCACACATAAAACAATATTTTAGGTTATGTTGTTCGATCGGCATCGGCTCACTGTGCACAAGCACTTGTCCAAACTTCGAATGAAGTAACCAAATACCGATATATCTCTTTATTTCGGCGCATGACATATCTACTATGATAGATGCGGAAATGTTCAATTATATTCGCAACGGGTCCAATTCACTATCTTTTCACGAGAATGAGTCCCTGACTTCTAAATTTGCAGAAATTGATTAAAGAGGAGGAAAACTTGTACTTTCATTCGAGGAAATATAGGTCTAACATTTTTTTAGGAGGCAATGTATTATACAGCCCAATCGTATAGCTTCCATACATATGAAGAGGAATAATGAATATTTACCGAAAAAATAAGAAACAGAATGGCATTGCGCCGAAATCTCGTAGGGATGAAGTAGAAATGAAATAGGAATGAAGATGGCTGAACTGTAATTCACAATACAAGTAGGCAGGGTCAGGTGATCAAGGTAAGTTAGTTGTCGCTAGAGAAGCACTTCTTTGGCGAAGTGAGCAAGTTGTTCGATGGCCAAAAATTCAAGATACGATGCCAATCACTACGACAAATGCAGAAAATGATTATCAAAAAATTACGTCGATTGTGGGGAACATTGGAAACAAGATAGGTATAGTGTCTCAATAGATGTTTTGATTCATGGCAATGCACGATCGCGCCACTTTAATCCAATGGCTTCTTGAGCAACTGCATTGGGAAGTTGACGATCAGCCGTAGTATAGCACAGATCTGGCGTCAAATAATTTACTTTAATCTGTTTCGAGAGCTAAAATTGTGGATTGGCGTCTTCGATATTTATAAACTCACTTGACTATACTAGTATAAAGGGGATATTAGAAAATTCGTTCATTGATTTGATAAATGCCTCAATCTCAAAAGCGATCATGTCAAAAAATGATCCTGATTGTGTATAAATTATCAAGCTAATAAAATAATTTTGATTTTGACACTTGTTTATATTTATGGCCTCTTCAACATTTGGAAAAAACTAGTCCCCGTATATACTGAACAAAATAAATCAGGTACTTACTATACATGTACATAGTTTGGGCTGGCGCCATTTAATTGCATATACAAGCATACCAAATAATAAAATAAACAAAGCATATTAAACATTTAAATAATTTTTTTGCTATTCAAAACAGAATTTATATTTATCAAAGGTTTATTATTATTATAATTTTTTATATTTGGTGCAGCCATTATTTTAATATCGAGAATAACAATCGTGCGTTTTTAATATATTAGCGTGTTTTAAAAATATTATATCTAACAAAAGAATTTAATTATAGAGAAGTCTTATTTCATTCTTTATAAAATTATATATGCCACAATTAATTAAAACAAAAATCGAGGCCGACTAGCCCATACTATATATACTGGAAATCAGAAGTTTCAGCAGATAAAAATCAAAGGATGACATAATGCTAATCAATGTTTACTGTTGAATGCTATCCGACAACATTAAAACAGTAAACATTAATGTATTGGAACTTTTATTTATTTGGAGGCGGCAAGCATTAATTTTTTCTGTTCATGTGCTTTCCTAAACTTGGATTTTATTGACTTAGTATTTAAAATTAATGGCTCTAATCGCATTCATTAATTGACTGATAAATTTATGTTGAATTTAATTACAAAGCAAAGTTGTTTGTACGTCTTCTTCCCATTAGAAAAAGCAAAAATAAAAATTTTCTAATGTATGAGTATGATCTTTGATCTTTTGACATAAATGATCATCTAAGAAATTTATTATCGGCATATCGTCATAGCCTTCAACAAGTCCATAAATGCTTTAAACAATCAATTAAACAAACAATAATCAGCCAACTAATTCACAAAGCATCAAACAAAAAGTAACTCGATTATTAGGTAAATCAAGAATTTATATTTAATTGAAACGAGGAAAATTGAAACGAGGAAAAGACCTGCGAGGTATAATACCATGTTTATACCTAGCGAACTTTACGTTTATAATCGTCGACCAATGGCCTTCAGCTCGACAACATTCGCCTCTTTCGTGCATATAGTTGGAGGGAAGCCAGAGTTGGAGTCAAGTGCCGCTAATCCATACAACAATTTTCGCATTCACGTATATTAGAGAGAGTCAGCTGAGAAAGAGATGAGGAGAATATACATCGGGCGCGCTTTTCATGGCCTTCTTTTTTATGTTGCTTTGTTCAAGTCGTACAAAAATATCTGTCAGAAGCGATTAAGATAATTTAGAGCGTCTCGTCCTATCCAGATGTTTTTCGCATTTTTTGTGATCTTTCATCGATGTAGAAAATGAGCAAAAAAGGTACATATCTAGAGAGGGAGATTTATTCTCTCTCTTTCCCAACGGCGAAAATCTATAATATTCTCTCTCTTATTAATTATAGATTTTCGCTTTTGGCGAATCTCTCTTTACGTATAAATGCCTCTTAACAAGGTTGTTGAACCTGCGTTTATTGTCTTGGCGAGAGTGATTTTTACGACCTCCTTTTATGAGTTTATTGAAATTCGCGTAACCTCGCCTGCACGAGATTTCGATAACATCATATTTTCAACGGACAATTTTTTTAATAAGTTTGGGCATTATCTTAGACTATGCACACTTTTCGCTTGTTCGTTAGAAGAGGACACCGTTTTTAACACTTTCCACGTCAAACCTTGCCGCCAATATCAGGCAGTTGGCTAATCACTGTTTTGGCAGGGGAATGCAGCTCGTCGCTTATTTACACGTTAAATGTGATTGGAGAGCTCCCTATACTAGAAGTATAGAATCGTAAACTCTTGACAGGGATGTAATGCGAAATTATTCCCTAAAATTCGCAAGGGTCAAAAGGACGTTGTTTATTCGAGGAAAATTCGAGAAGATTTTAGCAGAAATTCCGACTAAGTCTTGTCTAGTCCCGCCGTAAGCGTAAAGCACTACCTCCGGCGGACCCGGACGCTAAATTTCTCTAGTTTCATATAAAAAGCCTAGGCCAGTTTCGATGAGATTTCGATGAGTATTTTGAGTCTTGTTTCTGTTAGATCATGAGTGAACAATGGTCGCACAGTTCTATCAGAAATAGCACTAATTCTGGTAGAGTGAGCAATATTCGCACTCCTGACTCTGTTTGAACGCCAAGTAAATTCTGTAAATTGATGATTGCGTCACCAACGCAATCATAAATTTGATTTTTCATCTATAAAAATTAAATTTAAATCTTCCAATTTAAATTAAATTCTATATTTAATTATTCTATTCCATTTTTCACTTAGCTACAGTTTTTATATGCCCTTCCGTGCATCTTCGAGCATCATGGAGACGATCGACGTCAAGGAGAGTAGCCACAACCAATGTAGCAACCAGATCGACGAGCCAACCGTGTAGATGAACCGACCAATCCACCTCACCGACGGGTCTATCCCACTGACGCCCGCATCGCCAACCAACCAACCGCGCCAATGAGTCAATCTCGTGCACGATACATCCCCGTCGAAGCAGCACCGTCAATAACTATCGAGACCGTCAAACAACCAATTCGCCTCACACCGCCAACATTCGGAAGCCGCCGCCATTCGCTCGTTTCACTCGCCAACACTTCGTTCCACCATCCGACGTCACCAGATCGCCAACGCAATCTTTACGTACTAGAGGCATGTCACGCATAACCAATTCAACCAAAATCAATTCTATGCCAAACAGATATCAAATTTGTCTTAATAACAAACCTTTATACGCTAGTTCGAGAAAACATGGAATTGAAGACATAGTAAATATTTTGCTTTATAATTAGAACAAAACAAAAAATTACAGTTCAAAATAACGCACGCGAGTAGAGTATTTTACGTATTATAAATATATTAAATAATAAACCCAGGTTAAGCAAGCTTATACACAAAAAATTAAGGCTTGCCTTTGTGTTTGTATTGCCATCCTATTTACCTATGACCTATGGTGGACCCGGACACCACATTTCTCTAGTTTCATATAAAAAGCCTAGGACAGTTTCGAGGAGACGTATTTTGAGTCTTGTTTCTGTTAGATCATGAGTGAGCAATAGTCGCCCAGTTCTATCAGAAATAGCACTCATTCTGACAGAGTGAGCAATATTCGCACTCCTGAATCTGTTTGAACGCCAAGTAAATTCTGTAAATTGATGATGGCGTCACCAACGCAATCATCAATTGTGAAGTTGACTCAATTTTTCATCTATAAAAATTAAATTTAAATTTACCAGTCAGTAACAAAATTTCTATGCCAGCGAAAACAGGTAATACTAGTTACACATTTTAATCCTTCGGCTGAATCTACTGAACTACTTATAATAATTAGTAATCTACGTCATATAGATTTAGAAATCTTTCGATCCTTCAATATTTAATTATACTATTCTATTGTTTCAGCCACCTACAGTTTTTACATACCCTTCCGCGTATCTTTGAGCATCCTGGAGAAAAGAAACGTCAAGGAGAGACGCCACGACCAATGTAGCAACTACATCGACGAGCCGACGAGCCAACCCAGCAGATGAACTGCCGAATCCACCTCACCGACGGGTTTATCCCATTGACACCCGTATCGCCAACAAACCAACCGCGCGTCAGTCTCACCCACGAGACATCGACGTCAATAACTAGTCGACACCATCAAACAACCAATTCGCCTCATGCCGCCAACATTCACAGGCCGCCCCCATTCGCTCGTTTCAGTGGCCAACGCTCCGTTCCTGTTATCGCCAGATCATCATCGTTAAACTTACGTACCAGCTGAATGTCACGTATCACCAATTCAACCAAAGTCAGTTCTACGCCAAACAGAAATGAAATTTGTCTTAATAACAAACCTTTATACGCTAGTTCGAAAAACATGGAAATGAAGACATCGTAAATATTTTGCTTTATAATTAGAAACAAACAGAAAATATCAGTACAAAATAACGCACGCAAATAGTCTTTTACGTATTATAAATATATTAATCAATAAAACCCAGGTTAATCAAGTTTATACACAAAAAGTAAGGCTTGCCTTCTACGAAATTCTGTTTTTGTTCTATTTACCTATGTATACCTACTTAACATAATTCAATAACTTAACATGTTGAAGGAAAGTTATAGTCCATCAGACGTAAATAAAGTTTATATTTCATTGTGAAACTGATATAACCTAAAACAAATTGATGATGTTAGGATCGTCCATCCAAGTGTATGCATGAATCGAAGACGGTGATATTGCGATGTCGGATGAAATTGAGAATGGCGACGGTCTGAGTGAAGGTGAGCGAATGGTGGTTGTGGAAGGCGAATTGGTTGCCTTGCGGCGTCGACCTGATGGTGACGGTGATGATTTAATGAGGATGATTCATTTGTGAGGTTGACTCATTGACGAGGCTGACTCATTGGCGAGGCTGAATCATTGGCGAGGCTGACTCATTGGCGGGCCGACTGGTTGGTGAGGCTGTTGATCGTGACTTCTCCATTGGCTTCTTAGATGCTGGCCATCTCTCGGTTTGATCGAAGACGTAGAGACACGGAAGGATTATGAAACATGGATATGAATGAGAGATCAGAATTAAAGGTTAGATGAAGTGATAAGAGATTCAGAAAGATTCAGCCGAATATCCGAAGGATGTAGTTACTGTATATTTGATTCGATGTAGAATTCTGTTGCTGACTATTTGAATTTTAATTTGATTTTAGAAGAAAAATCAATAATCCATTTGTTGGTGGCGCTTTACGAAGAAATGCCAAACCGATTTAAGCGTATGAAATTCGCTTAAATTACTCACTCTGCGTGAATCAATTGATCAGTTAATGGTAGCTTATGCTAATAGAAACGCTCAAAATGCTAACTCAGCAACGACTAGCACAAGACCTAAAATGCGTCTAACTAACGCTGGCTTGAGGGGTTTCTTTTATGTGAAACTAGCTGAAAAGAGCAGCTTCAGGTGTCCTGCTCGACCGCGGCAGCTAAACGTGGCCTGGCAAAAATCTCTGCTAAAATCTTTAGGAAGTAAAAAATTTCTAGCAATAAGAAGCAGTTTTTTATACGTTAAGAATCTTAAGGAACAATGACGCATTGTATCCCCGTCCACGTTCAATAATATCATAGGTTGTTCTCCAATAAGATTTAACGTGCAAACAAACTCGCGACAGACAACCCCCTACCAATGCAGAGGCCAGCCAATTAAGAAATAGTAGTGGCAATTTTACATGGACATCTTTCAAAAGTCGCAACGCTCCTTTCAAGTAAACAGGAAAATTCGGTTAAAATACGTTAAGCTATTAAATACCACCTTTGGACCTAGGAAGCTATCAAGATCTATCGTATAGACGAGAGTAACGCACGCTAAGTTCAATAAACCCATTCAGAGTGTTTGTTGAAAACAAGATAGTATCGAATCTTCGATCAAACAAGAGCACGAATGCAAAGATCATTGCACAATTACGATTGAATGTTAAAAGAAGGAAGTCATGAAATTAACGCAAAGTCCATCCAACCCATTTCGAATTGTCTGCAGAAGCCAAGAAACAATAAAAAATGTTATGAAAATAAAAAAAGAGCTTCTCACCTCAGAAATATACACATATATGTACCATTTTGCTTTCGTTCTCCGTTTGTATGAGCAAAAAAAAACTTGAAAAGCAGATGTTCGAACTGCATGCACGTATATGGAAACGAATCGTAAATTGTTTTAAGTCATTGGACATTTATGGCTCTGTCTGCAAACAAACACACCGAACAAAACAGGTCACAAGAGTGCAAGTGTAGTTCGTTCTACTCTGGTCCTATCAGGCTCTCCCATCGCCTATATTTCTACCAACATGTTTCGAAAACCTCTCGGGTTCTACATCGCATATTTTTATTCGTTCAAGTATTATGTTATTAATTAATTGGCTGATGATTGGATATTTAATTGTTTCATTCGTTTTTCTCTTTGTTGAAGGCATTCAGCCGATAACAACATTGGCCATGCATATAGGTGGCCATACTATAAGTTAGCTTTACATATTTTTCTATTTGATTAGACGATTTAGACGATCCTATTTCCTTGGATAATATCGTAGTAAGGGAAGACTATGGAAGAAATGAATGTGTGCTTTTTTGTATAATGTTTCGTCTTTATACATTTTTATTCTTTTCGTTTGTTTATAACAGTGTGATTTTTTACTTTTTATATTTTTGTTTGTTTTGTCTTTCGAACTTTTAGTTACTAATGTTCTTTAAAAAGAAAAGATAACTGGATTAAAAAGAGATAAAAATAGTAGAAGGTTAATGGGAGAAATAATAAAGCGAAGAAAGCATTCAACGATTTTCTGGAGGTTTTCGACAAGCTCTTCTCTAATTCGCTCTGATAGGTGCAAGAAGGACCTACAAGAAGGTTTTTAAATATCCATTAGGACCTAAGCGTGACGCAGACTTTCGGATTGCTTTCTTTAAACGTGTTCAGCGAATAGTTAACTTGAAGTGTTTTCAGCCCATCACAATTCCTGGTAGTCGTACAATGATCATATAGATTAGCACTTGGAGACTAAATAGTGGGAGTTTCGTGAAAAGTACAGAATTGTTCTATGATTGGATAATATGCCTGATATTAGTATTGTAAGTGTGTTGGATAGTTTTGAAGCCACAGTCAGCAGGCTTTAGCGAACGTTCTGCTAAAAATAATTGTTAGGAATCTCACCTCGTCTTAAAGTGAGATGATTTCTTCCCGTTGAACGTCCGATGAAAACATGAGCAGATATGTGACCTTATTGAGACTATTTTGGATATTGTTGTTTAGTGATTTCGTTTGATTAACGTAGGCCAAAAACGTTGTATTGTCAGCATACAAAGGAATTTTCGGTAAAGAGTAATTTGCGGGGCAAGCACAGAACCCTGAGTAACATCGGGAAAAAATGGCCGGATTTTTCTAGAAAAGAGTCTCCTGTTTTGAAGAGAATAGAGCAGGTGGATTCTTAGCGCTCAAAGCTTCGTCAAACTTTCTAATCAGTCGGACCCATTGGACAGTTTGACACGCCTCGATGTGCTGAACGACGAACGAAGAAATATTTGGGTCTAGTATATGTAGAATTATTTCCAAAATAAAAACGTGAAGCTATAGATAGAATTCTGAAAGATGTTAACCCTAAATGTATTCAAACAATGCATAGCAGCGGCGTGTCCTTAAAATGAAATAATATCTATATAAATTTCAATTAAGCAAAAGGCATAATTGAAATCTTGGATACATCTGCATCTGATCAACAAATACTACTACAACGTTCCGTTTTAGAATGCGTCGATGATTATTATTGTGGAAAGGCGCTGATAGTATCGCAATGCATTGTAAAATTGCATTGTGTTTATTCGGCTGCTCCCTGCAGTATCGCTGGAAATACAAGAAATATATACCTCTAATAATCTCCTTTATTACTGCTTTATTTAATTCAAATGATTTCTATTTAACTATTGATGAGAGTCCATGAATATCCAATTTTGTTAATTAAATTACCAATTGTATTATTTCAGTATCCATCGATATTCAAACCGTGGACCACTCAGTGGCGTAACTACAGGGTGGCAAGTCGGCAAAATGCCACGGGCCCCCAGCCGGAAGGGGCCCCCGGTCAG
>WYDF02308317.1:0-15148 GCA_009867245.2 Adranes taylori | reverse complement strand
TTGAATTATTTGTGGGAATAGTTAACCTTGCTTCATAATTGTTTAACATTTATGATGGTCATTTATGATGATTTTCAAGTGGATGTGAAAATTTAATTAATTATTATCCTATGATATAACTTCATACAGCTTATATTGTTTCGTATTTAATGAAACATCGTATTTAACGTGCGTATCTCACCTTTTATGATATTTCTTAACAAATAGTTATATTTATTTATATTGTGTTAAAATATTTTGATAAAAATATTTAAAAATAAATTGTGGTTGTCTTGTTATGTGAGGTTTTTACTTACATGCACATCATGTGAGCTTATCCGTGCATAGGTACTGGCGCTCATCTGGATAAGTTTTAGGGAGCTTCTGTTGTCTGGAGATATTACACCTCACCGGATTCTATACTGATCTTCATCGTCCTCGCGACTAGTCAGGGCAATTCAATCTCAGAGGACGTATGGGCTGGTTATCCAGTGAAGAAGTAGCACAAGCCACAACCGGTATTAAATTACCATACAAAAATTTTGTTTCAAAATGGGGCGTTGCGTTCTAGTCTAGTTTCACCCAATATATGTATGAATAATATTTTTGAACAAATGTATAAATGCCAGTGGAATTTCTTCAAGTAACTTACTCAAGATAATAAATACATAAATAAATGGTTTTTGAGCTTGTATAGATTTATGTTTGTCAATAAACATTGAATATTGGCATAAGCAATAATAAAAGATGATTAACAACTAACAATAAACAAAATTTAATGAATTTAAATAGACACATTACAAATTCATAGGATAAGAACACGCATAACTGATTAGAATTATGATAAAATGCAATAATTTAAAACGGTATATTATATAGATTGTAAGGAATTTGCGTTTGTTGTCCGGTAGGAAGATTCGAAAGCTTGTTGATCAATATTACGATACATTAAGTTATTTAGTAAGATAAATACAAAAACAATTGGAAACTCTAGTTTCTTTTATAATAACAAATATGAAAACTCGTACATTTAAGGGTTTAATTATAACTTTGTAATCAAATTATTTATTTAGGACTTATTTTTTTTTTACATAAATGGCATTTTGCTTTTCCTAATAGACAGTATTGTGTCTTTTTCAAGAACAGGAAAGCGCTTTTTGAAAACAACTCACCTGAGGACATTCTGAAACAATCGTGTAGTTCATTTTATGGAGCCGTGCAAACGGAATAAATTCACTGTGGCCAGAATTATGACTTTTTGCAACTTACTTGCTAATTCTTTAGGTTTGGCCCTCGAAGTTGGTATAGAAGATATCAAGAACCTCCTGTGACTCCAGTGATCGCGTTTTGCAGTGTAGCACGTCGGATATTGGTTTCATCATTCATATAGCAAATTTATATATTTTTGCAAATCTCTGTCTCTACAATACCATCCTTTACAGGATGTAAGCGTTCACATGTACTTTATTTGCTAGATTAATTTAACTGGTATAAATTATACAATATTTGAATACTCTGCTCTATTGGTTGTGAGATACACTAGTGCTAGCCTCTCTGCGGTTGTTATTCCAGTCCAGTCTCTGATCTTTCTGAGCCAGGACAACTGTTTTCTGCATATGCCACGTCGACCTTCTATTTGACCCTCGACGATTAGTTTAGAAATTGATATTTTGGGCCACGCATTACATGCCCATAACATGCAGTTTTCCATTATTTGATGGTGGTTAGCAGTTCTCTATTCTTGTTCAGCCTTCTAAGAACTTCTTTATTTGAAATGTGATTTATCCATGATATTCTAAAGATTCTTCTGTCAATCCACATTTTAAAACTCTGCAATTTGTTCATTTCAGATACTTTTAGCGTCCAGAATTTAGCACCATAAAGAAGGACAAACTAGATGTAGCAGTTTACTAAACATATTCATAGTTGCAGATTAATTTATCGATGGCTGAAGAGTTGCTTGAATTTCTGGAAGTAGCTTCGAACTAATTTAATGCATTTGCTTTCTAGCTTGGAGTTCCAAGATATTTGAAACTGGAAGCTCTTTCAATCTGTACACCTTCAACTATTATTGTTGCATTATCATAGCTAATATTTTTCCTGCTCACAATCATGATTTTTTTTCCAACTGTTGACTTTGAGATTCCGTTTTATGTTTTATTTCCTGACTTCGACTATTATGTTTACCAGGTCTTTTAGGTCTTCTATTCTATTCGCAATTATGGTCGTATAATTAGCGTATCTTATGTTGTTGTTGTATACTCCATTTAGTATGATCCATTTTTCTACTGAGTCTAATTCTTCAGAGAATATAACTTCCGCATATAATTTGAACACCAGTGGTGATAAAAAACATCCTTGGCATATTCATGATTTTGATGTCTTTCATTCTCCCGTCCTTGTTTTTTATGTGGGCCGACTGATTCCAATAAAAGTTTCTTAGATAAACAATGATTTTTTGTCAAGGTCAATTGAATTCAACATTTCCAACAGTTTGTCGTGTTGTACCTCATCGAAAGCTTTTTCATAATCGATAGAACATAGAAACGCATCTCTTTGATAATCTTGGCAGTTTTATATAAGCACTTTTAGACCAAAGAGAGCTTCTCTGGTACCAGTATCTTCTCTGAAGCCGAATTGTGTTTTTCCCATTTTTTCAACGCATTTATTATAAATTCTGTTGTGGATGATTTTTACAAATATTTTTAATGTGTAGGTTATAAGATTTATTAGTCTATAATCACTGCACGATTTTGCATTCTGTTTCTTTGGTAAGGTAATAAATGTGGATTTAAGCCATGCTTCGGGGTAAACACCGATTCTGTAGATTCTATTGAATACAGTTTCAAGGATCTTTAAATTGTCTTCATCGATTAGCTTCAGAATTTCGCTTGTCAATTTATCAGGACAGGAGCTTTATTGTTTTTCCCCGTATTCATAACTCTTCGAATTTACTCTTTAAAATTTCCTCTTTAATAATTGGGAGAATGTCTTCATCTGGTGTATTTGCTGGTGGAGAAATCTCTCTTCAGTAAATAGTTCTGATATATAATTTTCCCATACTTCTTTCCTTCTCTCGGGATCAACTATAATCTCGTTTAGGTGGTCAATTAGATGATAGGAGATCGATCTTTTGAAGGTTCCTGTTTTTTTTTCACTTTTCAATGAAGATTAAAGTCGTCATGAAGGTGTTGTAGACGTTCTAATTCGTTAACTATTCATTTAGCGAATCTTCTTTTGCTTTTAAGCATTTTGACCTGATTTCTTAGTGCAATCTGTTCCGTTCAGCCTAGTCCTTGTTTCAATATTCTCTTCTTCTTTCCATTCGCGTCATGATTTCTGGAGTCATCCATTCTGCATTGGTGATTGTTTATTCTCACCCAGAATATTCATTGAGATTTTACTTAAAATTGATTTTGTGTGTTACCACAGCTCATCAACGTTATCGTCAGAAGCCTTTATAGATCTCAATTTGTTATTAATTTCAATGAAGACAGCAGATTTAATGTTGTTATCTTTGAGCCTTTCTACATTGATTCCAGGAGTTCTGCGTATTTTTTATGGAAGTCAACATACCCTATATATCTGCCGATCATTCCCCTATCCGCAACCTGGGAACGCTTCCGATAGTAGATTTGAAACTCAACACGGATATTATTTTTCCACATATTATTTCTTAATTACCACATTCTAGTGAAGGAGCTAGAAAATGATATTAGGCACATTTTTCAGTTATTCGAATTTAATAGCACAATATATCGTTTGCAGGCTGCTATTTGCCTTTTATATTATTGTTTGCAGAAAATCTGTTATTCCAATCTAAACTAGGCAATGTTGTAGTACAACCAAAATGATCTCAAAGTACGATCTGTTAATTTTTTCATAAGTGGCACGCCAATTCATGATTGTTCACAAATGTAATTAGGATGGCCGTACACGTTGTTAATGAACCTTTTAATTATTCCATTTTCATACCCAAATGCGTCAATAGTCATAAGAGCTTGGCTACCTTGATTTTGTTAGAAAGTTAATACCGAGCTCCAAAGTTGTAAGGCACTCGACAAAAAGGCACGAAAAACCCGATGCCGCTCACCAAGTATGTCACGTTCAAATTTGTGACATGCAATTGTGTGAGCCCTAACTGGATAAATAAATTTTTACTTCCAGTTAAACAGACGCAATCCTACCGGGAATTGTAGAGCAATGATAGCTGATTTATTTAGGGCGTAGTTAAAATTAATGAAAGGTCATGTGGTGCTTTAAATAAATTCATACCCTAACTAAAGTGAACATTGAGTTTCTAACACTTTCTAAGTTTTAAAGGCGATTGGAAATATATTAAAACAATTTTGAGCAGTAAACACTGTCTAAAACTTTTTAAATATCTTTTGTAATAAAATATTCTGCATAAAGTGTCTGAGACTGTTATAATATCTTTTGTAATAACAGTCTCATATTAATAGGGCTCTTTAGATAAGACGTTTGGTTTTTCTAAGAATTTTTTTGATATTAATAATTATTACATATTTATACATATAGCTTCTTTCATAATCAATTTTATCTGGTATGGATGTGCGAAGACTTTAAACATAAGCATATTGTATATAATATAAGCTTGTGGGTATTTCAATTCTATATCACTCTAAAACTAGAATTGCGTTCTAAACATTTGTATAGTTTTTTGTTAGTTTGAATACGGTTGTGGATATTTAAATAAGATTTTCGTCTAAAACTAAATCGCAATCTAAACATTTGTATGGTTTCTTGCCAGTATGAATAGCTTGTGTGTCTTTAAAGTTTCATTGTGGCCGAAATAAGAATCGCATTCTAACCATTTGTATGGTTTTTCGTTAGTATGAATAAGCTTGTGGGTATTTAAATTCGTTATTTGTTTAAAACTAGAAACTGCATTCTATACATTTGTATAGTTTTTGTCAGTTGTGGATATTTAAATGAAATTTCCGTCTAAAACTAGAATAACATTCTAAACATTTGGATGGTTTTTGTCAGTGTGAGTAAGCTTGTGTCTTTTAAAAGTTTCTTTGTGGCGGAAAGGAGAATCGCATTCTAAACATTTGTATGATTTTTCACGGTCGATATCCGTAACTGAAAATAGATAGTTTATTCAACTAAATTAAATTAACCTAAAACTTATTAAAGTGTTGTAACATCTTTTGTAATAATAAACTCGTATTAATAGAGGTCTTTAGATAAGACGTTTGGTTTTTATTGATAATATTAATAATTGTTACATGTTTATACAAAGCTTCTTACATAATCAGTTTTATCTAGTATGGATGTGCGAAAACTCTAAACATAAGTACATACATATTATATAATACTGCAATATACTATACTAATGGTACAATTTAATGGTCATATACTTATTTGACTATCTAATTTTATTTAATTTTGATATATATTTCCATTTTGTAAGTTACGTTTATATTTGAAAGTAGACTTGCATTCTAAACATTTGTATGGGTTTTCGCCAATAAGCTTATGGGTATTTAAATTCGATATTTGTCTAAACTTAAGTCTTAAACTAGACAGCATGCTAAACATTTGTATCGTTTTTGCCGGTATGAAAAGGTTGTGTCTCTCCGAAGTTTCTTCGTGGCCGAAATGTTAGTCGGATTCTAAACATTTATACGGTTTTTCGTCAGTATGAATAAGTTTGTGTGTATTTATATTCGACATCTCTTTAAAACTATAATTTCATTCTAAACATTTGCATAGTTTTTTTATGAGTTTGAATACGGTTTTGGATATTTAAATTAATTTCCGTTTAACACTAGAGTCGCATTCTAAACATTTGTATGGTTTTTTCCAATGTGAATAAGTTTGTGTCTCTTTAAAGCTTGTAGCGGAAATGAGAATCGCATTCTAAACATTTGTATGGTTGATTTCCATAACTGAAAATAGATAGTTTATTCAACAAAATTAGCATAAAAATGATTTCATTGCATAAAAGTCTTGTGTACGCTTTTACAGCATTTTTCACATTTCAATTTTGATCAATTTTTATAACCGGGAGGTACACTTATACAGAATTGATACTGCAAATTTTTATTTCGGAGATAAATAGAAACAATTGGAAACAAGTGGAAACAATATTTCTGCACAAAGTATAGTTGCACTTTCGCGTGAGCCATCTGTTTCTTCAGTAGCCGATTAATAAATAAAAAGGTGTATATAATTATTTACTCGGTAAGTTCTAAATGTATAAATTAGTGAAAGTGGTGCGATGTCTGTTGATGGTTATGTTTAGAATAACATGTATATATATTTTCTATAGATTTAATCTAAAGTTATTCATAATCATGTTATTCTCGGCATTCATTAAAAGTCGCTGCAATTAGACATTACTGTATGAACCTTTAATCGTTTAGCAGTCGGCTTGTTAGCTTTTATCGGAATAATTTATTAGCATTGGCTAATAGAAATACAATCGGGAATATCATTGAAATGATAAGTGAATTAAATGCATGCACGTGTATACTTATGTTGGGGTGTTGTTGGAGTGTGTTTTGTTCGATTATTATGCGCTTCCTAAAAATACCACCATCGAGTCTCCTGGCACAAACCGGGTAAAAAAAATTAATATCAATTATTTTTTTTAAACAAATTACAGGTGCCGATAAAAATCAACCAAAACATGAAATTTGTTTTTTGGCTGTAATCATCGTAGGGATGTCCTCGATCGTAAAGGCACCATTATTTGTTTATAGACATCGGATCGGCACTAGTAAGGTTCCTTGAGTGATCAGCACGAGAGGTATGGTGAACTCTCTCTTAATAATAAGCATTTAAATCATTTTCGTATCATTTGCTTCTAGGTACTGACCTGTAAAAAAATTAACTGATAACGATCTCTTAATATATACATATAAACTAAAGCAGATAATCAATAATTATGAACACGTTAATTTGCATAACTTGCTATTGTTTACTTATTGTAGATTTAAATAGTTCTATTATTTAGCTCTCTATTTATGATCTTTTCTATTCTGACTACATTGATTATTTATTGTGGGCGGAAAGAATCTATTGTAAATTATACTTGCATATAGTTATGAATTTTATTACAATTGAAATTCAAAACGGATCTTTGGCAAAGATATTCATAACGTTTAAAGTAAGTATTAAGTAAGTATTCATAAATTCTAATTCATTGCTAGCGTTAGAATTAGTATGAGAAATTATTGTTTTATTTTGTATCAAACCAAGATTTATGAAATTAAAAAAGTTATCGTGTAGCACATATGATACACTTCTTTAATATAACCTTTGAGGGTATATTTAATCTTTGAAGTTTTTTACCAGTATGAATAGCTTGTGTCTCTTTTAAGTGTCGCCGAAATGAGGATCGCAGTTTAAACAATTATATGGTTTTTCGTCAGTACAAATAAGCAAATAATTACATTCGATATCTGTCTACAACTAGAATTGAATTCTAAATATTTGTATAGTTTTTTGTCAGTTTGAATACGTTTGTGGATATTTAAATGAGATTTCCATCTAACACTAGATCGCATTCTAAACATTTGTATGGTTTTTGCCAGTATGCATAGCTTATGTCTCTTTAAAGTTTCTTTGTGGTCAAAATGAGAATCGCATTCTAAACATTTGTATGGTTTTGCGTCAGTATGAATAACCATGTGGTTATTTAATTTTGATATCTGTCTAAAACTAGAATTGCATTCTAACCATTTGTATATTTTTCTGTCACTTTGAATACGAGTGTGGATATTTAATTGAGATTTCCGTCTAAAACTAGAATCGCATTCTATACAGTGGTATGGTTTTTTGCCAGTGTCAATAAGCTTGTGTCTCTTTATGGTTTCTTTATGATGGACATGATAATCGCATTCTAAACAATTGTATGATTTTTCATGGTTTATACCCAGATGAGCATGAACATATGTAAAACTTGAGTAAAGTTTTGTTAGTTGAATAAACTATCTATTTTCAGTAATGTGTATAAACCATGAAAAATCATACAAATGTTTAGAATGCAATTCTCATGTCCACCATAAAAAAGTCTTACACAAGCTTATTGACACTGGCAAAAAACCATACAGATGTTTAGAATGCGATTCTAGTTCTAGACGGAAATTTCATTTAAATACAACAGATATCAAATTTAAATACCCGCATGCTTATTCATACTGACGCAAAACCATACAAATGTTTAGAATGCGATTTTCATTTCGGCCACAAAGAAACTTTAAAGAGACACAAGCTATTCATACTGGCATAAAATCATACAGGTGTTTAGAATGCGATTTTGTTTTAGACGGAAATCTCAATTAAATATCCACAAACGTATTCAAACAGACAAAAACTATACAAAAATTTAGAATGCAATTCTAGTTTTAGACAGTCATCGAATGTAAATACCCACATGCTTATTCATACTGATGAAAACCCATATAAATGTTTAGAATGCGATTCTCATTTTGGCAACAATGGAATTTTAAAGAGACACAAGCTATTCATATTGGCAAAAAAAACATACAAATGTTTAGAAAGCGATCTAATTTTAGACGGAAATCTCATTTAAACTTCCACAACTTTATTCATATTACAAAAAACCATACAAATGTCTAGAATGCAATTCTAAGTTTAGATAGATATCGAATATCCACAAGCTTATTCATATTGACGAAAAGCCGTACAAATGTTTAGAATGCTAAATGTCTACCTGTTAATGATACTGAATCAGCAACATTCAAATTGGTAAAGGAAAATTTATTTATGCATGAAAGAAATTTTCGAATTCCGGGATCCGTCAGAACTTTTGCCACAAAATTCAGGGTAATTTCTATGCAATTCAAAATGCTAGAGAATATGTAAATTTGAACGCATATATGTCAATTATTCATGTGCGAAGTATAAAAACCTTATCAAAACATTATTACTATGTACTCAAAAAAAGTAGAGAATTTTGCACTTCAATATTAACCACAATTGTTGAAGGCAAATAGACATCATAATGTACAAAATTTGATCACAATTGAGAGTTTTGAAACCCATCTTAGATTTTTTTTTTAGGAAAATTCTTGCATTCTACAAACAATTTAGCGCAACGAAAATTCTGCATTATTTATTGCAATCAAGTTCCATGGGAGAACTTGAAGTTCGAGATGGAACTATTGAAGGAATATAGTGAGATTAAAATTGAACTAAAAGAATTAATAGAAAAAATGGAAAAAATTAAGGTGATAAGACAGGATAACGTAATATGAGAAAGGAACTGGAAGATAAAGAAAAGAAGAGTGTATTGGCAGGGATAATGAAGGAATTAGAAGAGAAGGGGCATAAGAGGCAAAAAAGTGAAAAAAAATTAAACTTTATAATGAATGGTCTTGCGGGGGCAGAAAATAGTCCAGAAAGAATTAGGAGTGATGTATTTGCGATAATAATGCACAGTAAATTTTAAGGAAGCGCACATGATTATTAAAGTTGGGAGGATAAAATGAAAAAATGCGAGGATAAAATGGAAGTTATGGAGAAGAAAAAAATATTGAAAGATAGTGGAATATAAAAAGGCGATGATCTAACTGAAGCCGAATGGAAAGAGCGTAAGAAAATGAGAATAGAAGCAATGGAGAAAACGAAAGGGAATAAAAAGGTCAGAATAGGTATTATAGAGTTGGGATGCCGAGAACGAAAAACTAATTAATATAAGTGGCAGGAAGAAGGGGGATGTAAGAGGAACGAAAAATTTTAAAGGAAAATGAGCGAGAAACTAATTTACTCATAAAGTTGAAGTCTATTTTAAGAATGGGCATTTGACTACATATTTGATTGCCACATGAGATTTCTTGCAAAAAATAATAAAATTTAGAATTTTCGAAACTTTTTGACAAAATGTACAATACCAGTATTACGCTATGTTTTAAAAATACCGAATACCACTACTGTTATTTTTGATCCGGTATTGCAATGACTGTTTGAAAGTTATTTTGATTTTTTAACCTGCTAAGCTAAGTACGTTCATAGACGACAATGTTGCAAATCGATTATAAACGGATGTTATTCGGTATTTATTGCATTACTTCTCACAGCTGGGTCATATAATTTGCAGACAGTATGATGAAAAATTTCGTGACTAGCATATTTTCCTATTTGATTATCATACAATATTTTAAGATTCAACGTAATTACATTATATGTGAAGTTAACGGTTACGTATTCTTTGGTTACGTTGTAATAATTACTTTGTTGTGACCAGTTCTTCTTAACATTAACTTATTTTTTTCACTACAAAACTACACTTATTTAATGTGTGTATATTTCAGGGTTATAAAAGAATAAACGAATAAATGATAAAAAATAAATAAACTATAAATAAACCATAACGTTCTTAGAGAATAAACCAATTTTATTACGCAATATGTTTTAAAGAAATGTATCTTACAAATATTTAAGGTGGCCAACATCTGTAGCACGGACAACATTAATGCAATAAGAGAATCCTCCCAGGCGCGTATCATATGACAATTCATCGAATTGATTTTTATTATTATTCAATGTTTAAGGTCATTGAGGTTTGTGGGCGGCGGTGGAACATATATGCGATCTTTACATATCCCCTCAAGAAAAAGTCACACACGTCGAGGTCTGTGGAAAGAGGGTCTGTGGACCATTTGTCGATCAATCCATCGTTGGGACATGTTTCATTTAAGAAAACAAGGGAACATGAGCCAATGACATGGTAAATGGAAGTTTAATAGTGAGTGGAGGTTTAGGGGTTTAATAGTGAATGTTGACAAAACGAAAATTATGGTGTGTAAGAAGGGAGTGGGAGATTCCAGAAAAGATGCATTCAGGTTTGGGGATAAGGGGATAGAGTGCGTGAAGAAGTTTAAATACTTAGGTTTTGTTTTGTCTCAAAATAGTTCATACAAGGAACATGTAGAAATGGTATCCATGAAATCAATAGGCATGATTGAGAATATAAAGATTATTTGGGAGAGGAAATATGGGGTTTCAGTGGGAATGGGATTAAGGATAATAGATGTATGTGTAAAAAGTATAATGTTGTATGGAGTTGAGGTGTGGGCGGTAGAAGAAAGAGAAAGGATGTAAAGAGTGCTACTTGGATGTATGAAAAGAATGTTGGGTTTAGATAGAAACAATACGAACGAGATAGTTATACAGGAGATAAGAAATTATAGTTGCTAGATAAATGTAGTGAAACGAATGGTAGGCTTTGAGGAAAAAGTAATGAGGGGGGCAGAGAGGAGGCTGGTGAAAGAAGTATTATGGAAGAGATGATGAAGAAGAGAAAAGTTAAATTGGAGGATTCGATGGTCGACGAGTAGGTGATATGAAAAACTAATTGGTGGTGGGGATGTTGTGGAGGAACTTGCCGAAAGGATGCGGGATATTGAGGAGCAAGAGAGGTACGGCAAAATTAGTGAAAGTAGGTATAATTGCAAGTATAGATGAGGAGGGGATGGTTAGACGCAGGGATTAGCATGGAGGAAAAAAGAATAATTGCTAGATTCATAATGGGAAGTTTTGAAATGGAGAATAAGTACTGGATGAATGAAAATGATAGAGTGTGTAGAATATTTGGAATGAAATGAGGAGAATTAGACCCATTGGATGAATTAATGTGAGTGGATTGAATGGAGTATGGATGAGAAAGCTATAGGGGAAAACTGTTGGGTTTGCTTAGGAAAGGAAGGAAAGGGTATCTGGATCATGAGGAGGATAATTTCTGAGATTACTAAATATACGTATATGGTTGATAAAGTTGAGAATACTGATATTTGTGTGAGTTAGGAAGTCGAATGGGGTTAGGAAGTAGAATGTGGAGAAGTGTGGGGGAATTCAATAAATCATGGAGTAAAGGGGAGGGAGAACGGGACTGTGAAGAACAGATAGGGAGATGTATCAGGATTTTACGGGGTAAGGGCTTGGCCTTCCCTGATTCCTGATTCCAAGATGTAATCAACATGACCATTAATTTAAATTTGTTTTTCTTTCTTTGTGTTATACGATTATTGTTAAATATGTGTAGAAGCTCTGCGAATTTTATGCCAATAAATGTCTTTTAATTTTAATATAATTTAAATGGGAGAATGATAAAAGTAATCCAGAAATTGGTATGTTGGTTTTGATTAAAGATGATCAATATCAATAGATTTATAAATTCATGAGGATGGCCCATTATTTGCCAAGATATCAAGAGATAAAAATGAATGAATCTTCAGTTTGTAAGATTGTGAAAGATAAAGTGAAATATAAGGAATATGGAATGGTTACAAATGATTTTGAAAATTGTAATACAAAGAAGTCGTTTGTTAAATATAGAAAGAGAGCTTTCATTCTCGATCTTGTTTTTTATTTTATGATACTGAATATTTGTCAATTTATTTATATCAGTGGATTTGCAATCCACTCATATAAATTATTATTCGATTTACAATATAATTTGGAGCTTATAACTTAATGTAAAAAAAAACTCCGCGCTTACCTTAAAAGAAAAAAAAATTTAAACAACGAAGTACATAAATTACAATACGAAATTATTAGTCATTTGACTTATTAAATTTATAGATTAAATTACTGATTGTTAATATGGTCAATAAGCCGGGATGCTTTTCAATATATCTTTGGGACGCTACTCACCAATTATAAAAGAGCCTTAAAAAATCTGGGACGCTACTCGTCTCTCCCGAATGAAAGTGATCAACAAAAATGCAAAGCCCTGTTTTTGCAATAATCAGTTAACGAAAAGAGCTTTAAAAATTTGTTTAAAATGCGCTCTGGCCCCAGAATGAAGGTCGTTTTTTTTATGCTTGTGCCTCTATTCAGCATGCGGTTCTCCACGTTTGTGGTCCCCTACGCTAGGTTCTGTTGTAATTTAAGGGTAAAGAAGTTACGTAACGAAAAATATTTGGAATTTATAAAATACTTCAAACGTATAAATGTGTAAATAAATTTATAAACGAAGGAAAACAATACATATAAATAGCAACGCCAAAAAATAAATATAAAACTTTACAGTTGTCTCAATGATTATGTAAGATTTGTTTATATGTTGTTTGAATTCGAATCAACACCTTGTTTTCTGTAGGAAAGTGAATTATTAATATATGCACGTGTATCTTTGATAGATTTCTATTTGTTTCTAGTTTTTAAATATCGAAATCACTAATCTGGCAGCATAAAAAATTTCGGCTGGTTATAATACCATGTGTACAAATAAAACAGTATGTATTTAACTATCCTTTTAACTTTAATTAACCTTTTAATTACCTATTTTATTAATCTTTATAAGTAAACAATAGCAATTGTATTAACTTGTATTTGTATTGTTTGAGTTGTATTATATTTGTATTATTGTATTGTATTACAATTTTATTAATTTTATTGTATGGTATTCATTGTATTAACTTGTATTGTAATATTTGTATTAATTATGTTAATACAATTAATTGTATGTTTTGTATTAACATACCAATTGTATTATGGTATTTACATAGCATTGTTTTCTATTAACTTTTATGAATATTGTATTCTATATTGTATTGTATTTGCATTACTTGAATTAGTGTTGTATACTTTTTATAGTTCAGCCAAAGCAGTATGGTCTTTAACCTTTTATTTCGGAGTAGGCTTAACTAGTATTTGATCTTGCGGGAGGGAGGGGCTTTAATTTATTAAGAAGCCTACACTTGCGTATGGTAAGCGATTGAAACATTATTGTAAAATCCAAATCTCGTAGTGAGATGGATTTTAACTTGATATGCCGTATCCCATAAACGCCAATGGTTTAAAGTCAGTATATATTAAAGAATTCGACAGAAATTTGTGTAAAAGATTACTACAGAACTGTTTTCTGTATTACTTGTATACGAACTGAACCATGAGCAATGAGAATAAGTACTGAATGGAAAAGGGTTTAGAATGTATTTAAATATTACTATCGCTTGCTAATGTTTCTCAAAATATTTTTAAGCAAACTACTCTCCGAGCAATAAGGACAAGTATTGAATGATAACGCTGCGAAATTAATTAAAACGTTACTATTGCTTACTACAGAAACATTGCTCAATACAATTTTTCAACGACTCCACTTTGAGCGTATAACCTGCCTCCACATACCTGCCTCTTGGCAGAATTGTAACCTGCCTCCACAGTTACAATTCTAGAATTGATGAACCTCCAACAGTTGCCTAAGTATTCGCCAACGTTGGCATTCGATCTTCAGATGCACGTGGTAAATTGATGGCTACAAGATGGCTGCTTGACAACAATCACCACGTGAAGCGCTACTCCCAAAATCAAACAAATATCCAACCCAGCATCTTCCGATGAGTTCGAGTGGCTAGTGGCTTAATTAAAATACAAACCCCATATAGCAATTTAAATTTCCGTTCAAATTTATTTACATAGACATGATGTTCTCGGAAAAAATTAAGAAGGCAAAATTTGGCATGTTCTTAACATGAATATGCAGAGGAGAATGAATCTACATCCGGCCTCCTGAATTTGATGAATCTTTAATTTGGTGAAATAAAGATGCATCCCTTCTGCTTGCCCTCAATTATGCTATCATATCTCTCATCGGATTACCGGCAGATACGTCAACCAGCAATCAATCAGCTACCACATCGTCATGGAGGTACGAGAATTGCCGACCTCACTCGCCTCTCCAAAAGGAAAATCGATAAACAATGATACCAAGTCCCCAATATCTCCCATCATATGAAGACGTTAGATCTGGGAACCCAAACATTCAATTTTAAATAGGTCGTTCACACGCAGAGCCATTTAACTAAACAATCTTCAACTGCTCGGAACAGTTCCAGACTTCTGAGAGAGTAGAACCCGATGTCATGTAAGTAGATTTACTATGCCCTCTATTGGAATCACTATAAACATCCCAATAAACTAATTAATACAAGTTCAATTCATCCTGCCAATATCATCATCATCATCAATCAGCCCATATTCGTTCACTGCTGGACATAAGCCTCCCTTGATTGCTTCCACATTCTCGTATTCTGTGCCTCCTGTATCCAATTTGTGTGGATACATTAAATATCATCGAACCATCTAGTTGGTGCTCGTCCTCTGCTTCTGTATGCGTCCTGTCTAGGCCTCCACTCTATGATCCTCTTGGTCCATCTGTTGTTCCGCATTC
>WYDF02308306.1:0-15148 GCA_009867245.2 Adranes taylori | reverse complement strand
ACCGAAAACCGGAACTGAACCGATATATTTTATCTTTGCCGAACTGGAACGAAAAAAACCGTTTCAATTTATTTGTTCAAAGTAAAATCAAAAGAACTTAAGGTATTAAGGAACTTAAGGAATTTCTCAATCAATATTAAAAAAAATTGACTACTCACGTCTGTAATTCAGCCATAGTTTTCACAACAAAACGATGAGAAAAATACAAATACAATAAATCGGAACTTTTAAGTCTGATTTCTTTACGGTGCTACAAAAATAACAATTTATTACATTAATTATAATTATTTGTTCAAAGTAAAATCAAAAGAACTTGAGGCTTTTGAATTTCTCAATCAAGATTTAAAATAAAATAAATTGACTACCCACATTTGTAATTCAGCTCTAGTTTTCACAATAAGATGTATGAGAACAAATACGCGAATTAGAAATCGAACTACTCAAAAACTAATAAAATTCTGCCTAATTGTAACCAGTCAAAAGCTAATAAATTTGTGAGTGTTCTGATCTAATTAAATTCTAAACGATCCTCCATATAATTTTCGCTATATTATCGGGCGAATTTTCTTTGCCATCAATTTCTTTTCGACACTGTACGTTTTTTCCCTCTCGGACCGTCTACAAAGTGCACCTGGGTCCAACTTCTTACGCGAGCTAGTTACGGCACGCGTGTATCTAATAAATCGCGATCCCTTAGATCATCTATTTAAAATATTTAAAGATCTTTACATTCGCACCCCAATAACTGAACACGTCTGATATCTTTTTGGCGTTACAAAAATGAACATTTATTACATTAATTAACATTATTTGTTCAAAGTAAAATCAAAAGAACTTAAGGTATTTCAATATCTCAATCAAGATTTCAAAGAAAATAAATTGACTACTCACATTTGTAATTCAGCCATAGTTTTCACAATAAAACGAATGAGAAAAAATGCACGTACGATAATACTGACATAAAATTCTGTACAATTCTGAACTAGTCAAAAACTAATCAAATTCTGTCTAATTCTAACCAACCAGGAACTTAATAAATTTCTCAGTGCTTCTGATCTAATCAAAATCTAATACAATTCCTCTATTATTTTCGCTTTTAATATTATCGGTCGATCCTGGCGCCCTCTCGCTAGCGACACTTTATTGTGTCTCCCACTTGTTTAATTAACAGCCTATTAAAGTATTTTTTCAATTATCTCTCTCTAACATACAGAAGCATAAAAACATATTCGCGTAGAGAAACTACTTCTTTGTTCTCGTTGACATCAATTTCTTTTCGACGCGACCATCTGCAGACTATCTTTTCCCTCTCTGATCATCTACAAAGTGCACCTGGGTCCAACTTCTTACGCGAGTTACATACAGCACGCGTGTATGTAATAAATCGCTATCCCTTAGATCAGACATTCCCAAACTGTGCTACGCATACCGGCGAATGCCGAGCTACCGATACATAATGAAAACAATATTTTGCAAAACAATAAAATATTTACCTAAAAAAAGGCCATAAGTTGAGAATTTAGGAATGTTTTATTTTAGGGCTAGCCGTTTTTTTCTCGACAAAATTTTGAAAGACAATCGACGAAGAAAAAGGGTCATTACTTGAGAATTTAGGAAATTTTCTTAGGACTCGTTTTTCCAAAAATATTTACTTACACTTACGGCACCATTTTGTCTATTACATATCGGTACAACATCTAAAAAAAATTGGGAACCATAGCCTTAGATCATCTGTTGAAAATATCTTTATCAAGATCTTTACATTAGAATCCCAATAAGTGAATACGTCTGTTATCTTTTTGGTGTTACTATTGCAAAAAGCATAATTGCGAGATAGAAGGACAGAAAATAGAATGGGTTAAAAGGTATAAATATTTAGGATATGTTGACGCAAAGTGGGTCATGTAAAGAGCATTTTAAAATAGTGACTAAAAAAAACTAGAACCAAGAAGAAAATAAAAATACAAAAGAGATCTTTACAAGCATTCGTTGATGCCGCATGTTCGAGTTAACATAATTATTGATATGTTAAATTTTGTTTTATTCATGTTAAATTTTGTATATTTCAGTTTATAAATAACCCAGGTATATCAAGTAGACCATTTAAATTAATTATCAATTTTTATTCATACATTTATATACATACAATGAGACAATACTCATATGTAGAGAAAACAACTAACCCGCACAAGGTTTAGGCGGCTAAACATTTTGGTCATCCGGCTCGAAGGACCAAAATGTTTTGCAGTCTAAAGCTTGGGCGGGTAGAGACACAAGTTGGTTGTTTTCTCAACAAAAGGAGTGTATAATAATGTGTAGTTTGGGAATCGAAAGAAAGCATATGAAAGGATAGGATTTTATATTAAATCCTATCCTAATCCTATCCTATCCTATCCTAAAAAAAAACTAAAAAAGTTTTATTTTTTTTGTTAAATATTGAAATTATATAGCAATTATTTTATGCCATTAAAGGTTTATTTACAGGTGCCATTAAAGGTTTATTTATTTAAAAACAAGTTTCATCTTTTCGTATAAGCCTGGACTATTTGCATGGACTCGTAAATTCTTAGAATAAATCAATGTTTAATAAAAAAAATATTTTTCTTTGTTAATAGATGTACATATTTTACAATAAAAAATGCTATTGTCCGCAAGTTGATATAATTGTGAGACTATTTAAAAGACATTTAATTGTCATTTAAATATTCACATCTGCATGAATACATAATTACAGTATTGATAACCAGAGATTAGTGGTAATTTTATAATTTAATGACTTGTTTCATACTACTTACATACAATCAATAAATAAAACTTGAAACATTTAATTTAAATGTAATACTTTTTGTCTCATTAATTATTTATTGAATTTATATGAAATAAATGACCGATGATTCTATTGGGCACAATTATTGCGGTTTTTTAAAAATGTTATTAAACAAAACAAAAATGATTATTCCGGAGCAATTATTGCTTCCCATTTACATGACAGCCGGTTGATTCCATAAACGCAGAACCAAGTACGGCCCATGAATTGATTAAACGTAATTTTAATAATTATACGGGGTTGACCAATTTTGGTTAATAATAAAACAAATTCTGATTAAGGTTTATTTGAATTAAATCAGTGTTAGTTCTGTTGTAACATAGTTTTCCTCCCGGTCGAAAATAAATGAAATAAAGACCTTATTTTGAAATGAAAATTAGTTACAATGAAATAAAATTCTTTACTCAAAATTAAATTAAAATAACTTAAGGTGTTCAATTTCTTAATCAAGATTTAAGATAAAATAAATTGACGACTCACATCTGTACTTTAGCCATAGTTTTCATGATAATAACGAATAACGAAAAATACAAGTACGCGTATTTTAAAATAACTTTATACACTAATCTTCACAACTTCCTGAGTCAAAATTTAATAAAATTCTGCCCCGCCCTCTCTATGACTTCGCTTTTATTTTATTGATCGATCGTGTCGCCCTCTCGCATAACTTGGCTTTTGCTGATTGTTCCTTCGTCAAAAACTTAGGAATTAGTATGGTGAGTTTGTATGATGGAGAGGGCATTGTTGATATCCATTTAGCCCCATTGACTCTTTGTGTGAAAAAGCTAATTAGCTGATTGGAGTGATAATAGTGGTTGTAATGGAGAACGTCGTCGGAGAGTTCATGGGGGACTTATCTAGCCAATTTTCATACAATTCTCAGCTTTTGAGTCAACGAACGAAGGTCGAATGGTCCACATTGAAACCTTCGGTCAACATTCTTGTTGTCAAGCTTTCGTCATCTTACACGACCTGGAAGTCGAAATTTGATGGTGGACTTCTTCCTTTTTCATCAGGTATGTATCGCCCAATTTAAATTTCTTGAACCATCTTTCAACGTTGCTTTTGCTGACTGTTCCTTCGCCAAAAAGTTAAGAATTAATTAGAACGGTGAGTTTGTATAATGCAGAGGTCACTTTGACATCAATTTAGTGCCAGGCCATATTGACTGTTTGTGTGAAAAAGCTAATTAGTCTATTGGACTGATAATAGTCGTTGTAATGGAGAACGTCGTCGGAGAGTTTATGCGGGAAGCATCTAGCCAATTTTTATTCTTTTCCGAGCGCTTTGAAACGACAAACGATGGTCGAATGGTCCACATTGAAGACTTCGGTCAACATTCTTGTTGTCAAGCTGTCGTCATCTTCCACGACCTGGTCGTCGAAATTTAATAGTCGGCTTCTTCATTCTTCATCAGAGATGGTTTGTATCGCCCGATTTCAGCTTTTTGGACCATCTTCGAACTTGGTTTTTAATGATTCTTTCTTCGCCAAAAAGTTAGGAATTAGAACGGTGATGCAGAGGTTATTGTATGATGTAGAGGGCGCTTCCATTGGTATCATTTAGCGTGGAGAGTTTATGGGGGACCCATTAAGCCAATTTTTATAGTTTTCCGATTTTTTTGAAACTACGAACGATGGTCGAATGGTCCACCTTCAAGTCATTGGCCAATATTCTTATAGTATATCAAGCTTTCGTCCTCTTCCACGGTTGCCGAAAGTGTCTCTGCCGGTGACCTCTGCTTCTTCATCCGATAAGGTTTGTATTGCCCTTGAACCATCGTTCAACTTGGCTTTTGGTGATTGTTCCTTCACCAAAATGTTAGGAATTAGAACGGTGAGTTTATATGATGCAGCGAGCGCTGTTGACATCCCTTTAGCGCCATGCCAGATTGACTATTTGTGTTAAAAGGTTAATTAGCCCATTGAGGTGATAATAGTGGTTGTAATGGAGAACATCGTCAAAGAGTTCATGGGGCACCCATCCAGCCAATTTGCTGGTTGTGGAACAACAAAAAGTTCGTTGAGATCGCGAAGTTAATACTGCATTCCAATCTTTATAGGAGTGCTAGAACATAATATGGCGAATGTGGATATGATTTTCGATACGCATTTTCAGTAACTGAAGAAGATCATTTTTAAAGAAGAAAGAAAAAGCCAATCTTTAAAGAAGAAATAAGAGTCGCGAGAAAAGCCACAATAATTATGCACCGACCCAATAGTTATTTATACATACAGATATTCGGGTCAATTACCTATTAGTTATTTCCTGATTCATGTTGAGATCTTATTACAATGACCACACACATGCATAAACACACGCACCTCAAAATGCTTGTGTTTTATTGGAAATGGGTCTTTTGTTTAATCAAAGGCAGACTTTTCAACTCACCTCTTTCATTACAGTCATCGCATATTGTACTGGTTCTTCTGCTTCAAAACATACTAAAAATTCAATTTTTTTTATATGTGAATTTCTTAACTTTATCTTTCATGTGAGATATTTTAATTAATAATGTAATAGAGAAACTGGTAGAGCCATGGGCATATGCATGCATTTAGATCCATTGTAATGCAAAATGCTTTCCCGTTGTAATGCGAGGGAGGCAATAAAATTGTTAACGGAGGATTCGGATGGTTCCAGTAAGCTGAGAAAAGTTTTGGAAGCAGCGAACGAATCATACCATACATATCAGCTCCGATGGTCGTCCTCAAAAGGGAATCAAATACAATTCGGTGATACGATTAGGAAACAAAGAAAAAAAAATTCCATTAATTCTAGTAATCATTGAAAAATCAGAAGCAGGAAAGAAAGTTTTATTTTGAAAAGATGTCATGAACGTAAAAATCCGCACTGAATCAAAGAGTCGACCAACTAGCTAAATCTAATGCTTCTGTTGCCAAAAATATGGGCACGATTCCAGTATAGATGTAGGGCGGCCCATGCTTAAAATGCGCTTAAGCAGACTCGAAATGGAAATGCACAAAATCCCCACAAGAAAAGCGAAGGAGATCATGTTGCCTCTTAAAAAAAAAGGGGGGGGTGCCCCAGAATCGCGAGCCAATTACGAGAACACAAGATGATATAAAGAAATTATGGATAGAAAAATCTTCAGGGAAGGAAAACATTAGCTATCCAACTCTGACCAAAGGCATAGATGACAACGATATCACCGTGAAATTAAAGGTTCTCCTTTTAAAGACATGCGACCAACCAATTATTATTAAGCCTTATTAATGGGAAGTAAAACGGAGATAACGATTGTCACTTGGAACCCTAACGGGTAAAGGAAAAAGCTTCAAGAATTACAGAGATTTTTTATGAAGAACGATTTACTAGCAATTACCATTACTGAAACAATTTATAGTATCAAGTTTCACTACCACCGGAACAGATAAGCTAGGATGAAAAGGAGGAGGCCTCACCAAAAATTCGTTACGCTTGTGACAGATTCCCACTCGCGGCGCTACTAATGGGGAGTCCTAGAATCTGTCACGAATGGCGCAAACAAATATCTTATTACTACAGAATTTAATATCCGCCGGAAACGTGATTCTCGGGCGTCAGGTCAGTTTAACGTGAGACCGTACGCTGGAACTGATCTTTTTGTTTCTCTGATCCTCAATGGCTTACTAAAGGCACTAGTAGCTAGGAGTACGTGAGTTGCACAGGAGTTCGTGATCTTGCGGACAGCAAACGCTTACATATCTGGCGGTGGTCGCTGGTGCTTACACTCGGCTTGGCTGGTCATCGGCTGTTGGCTGCTGCTGGAGCTTTTAGTTCATGAAATGAATTAAAATGTTCTATGCAAATCACACAACTTTTGCTCTGTATATGGGTCTGCGTGTAGCGAATCACTTGTTAGTTATTACCTGATACGGCCTTCACTGATTGAAGTGGAGACACAGCAATCTACGCACGACGACAAGTCAATATTTATATATCAATTACTATAGTGAACGCTGTTTTCAACATACTATTTCCTATCAACGGACGGACGGCTAACACTACACGCGTTCCCTACCACACGCATTGCTAATGTGAGTACGAGTGAACCAGCAGCGAACAATAATCCTATATCCATTTATTGAGTCTATTTAATGCGTAATACGAAAGTGCGATCATATATTTCAATTATATTTACGTTTTATCTTATGAACTGGTTTTCTCAATCCCGTGGTGTCGCAATTTATTTATTTGATTTATTTGACGTAACATACTATGTTACACTTGGAAAAGATCTAGACCTGAGGTGTCAAAAAATGGAGCTGTCGGAATAGGCACCAAAATATCAAAAGAAAACTTAACAATTTTTGCATGCTACGTACATACCTCCAATAAGTATTCCACTAGATGAAAATTTTGAAGAATTAACAAGTTCTGGCCTTGCATCGTTAGAGGCGATTTCAGCTGCCTGGAATAGCAGAAACAATTATAGCTTAGGAAAGGAATTATTTGAAATTACGCGAAACTTGGATAAAGTAGATGTATATGGGTCAATCGATGCCTCTTCAATTCCTCTGTGTATGCACAGGATGGGTTATGTAATAACCGTTATGAAGTTATCAATATCCTTTCAATAAAAACATCTGGAAACTGGTAGTAGAAGGAATCGGGACCTACGAGATCACTTGTGTCTAAAATAAACCGGCATCCTACATGTTGGCGAACGTTTTTGGTGAATGCTCTGTGTAAAATAATAAATTTTTTAAAGCTAGTATGCTTTGAATCTGACAGTTGTCATTTGTGGTACGCATTTGCGTTTGATATCTAATATGCTGTAGATACAATTATTTTTAGATTGACGTGAAATATGAATTTTTCAATTTTTAATATGTGAATTTTGTGCTTTTCACGTCTGCTCGGTGGAGCTGGGGACTCCTTTGGAGCCTGCTCCTGGCTCTACGGTGGGGGCTCTGCTCTGGAGGCTCCAAAATATTGCCAAACATAGACACCAAAATATTGCTTATAAAACTTTTCTATTTATATCTTTTCTATAATTTTTATTCTAAATGTAATTTAGATTAAAAATGAAAAGTAACTAGATATTACCAGGGTTAATATAAAAATTAAGCAAAAATTTTTATATTATTTAACGCCAGATTCATTTAATTTTGTAACTAGATTTAAAATGAAAAGTAACTAGATATTACCAGGGTCAATAATAAAATAATGTACAGGGGAGATAAAAAAATTCAATATTCTTTAACTCTAGATGTCAGTAGACTTTGTAGCGAGATTAAAAATGAAAGTAGCTAGATTTGTAACTAGATATTACCAGGGTCATTATAAAAATAATATTCAGGGGCGTTAAAAAATTAATATTACTTAGCGTTAGATGTCACAAAATTTTTCTAACTAGATTTAAAATGAAAAATTACTAGATATGAACTAGTGATTACCAGGGTCAATATAAAAATAATGTACAGGGACAATAAATTATTTTATATTATTTAAAGCTATTTGTAATAACCGTTAACGCTTGATGTCATTAAACTTTGTTACTAGATTTATAATGAAAAGTAACTAGATTTGTAACGAGATATTACCAGGATCAATATAAAAATAATGTACAGGGGCGATCTGAAATTTTATGTTATTTAGCGCTTGATGACACTAGATTTTGTAGCTAGATTAAGAATAAAAGTAACTAAATATTACCAGGGTCAATATAAAAATAATATACAGGGCGATAAAAAAAGTTAATATTATTTAACGCTAGATGTCATTAAATTTTGTAACTAGATTTAAAATGAAAAGTTACTAGATTTAATTAGATGTTACCAGGGTCAATATTAAAATATACAGGGGCGATAAAAAAAATATTATTTAACGCTAGATGTCACTAAACTTTGTAATTAGATTTAAAGTAAAAAGTAACTAGATTTGTAATTAGATATTGTCAGGGTCAATATAAGAATAATGTACAGGGGCGATCAAAAAATTTAATAATTTAACGCAGATTAATGATGTATTCAAAATTAATTATTTTTTAGCAGAGACGTATTTTGTGTCACTTCAAATTTAGTATGCAAGTAATGCATAATAAATATACAATGATCTTTCAACTACAAGTCGTCTGACGGGTTCACAATACTACTTAAAACGATGTCAAAGCCAAACAATTTAAGTCTCGATTTAACAATTTTTTTCTTAAAGAAAATAATTCAGCATTACTTTTGTTTTGTATAGATATAATCTGTAGATAATGCCATTTGAAAAACATTTTATGGGTCAGGGGCGTCCGATCACAAGGCAATAGCAGTTATTAAAATGAGATTAATATTACATATTCAAAATAAAATCATTTTTTTAACAGAGACAAATTTTGTGTCACTTCAAAGTTTGTGTGTAAGTAATGCCTATACAATGACCGTTCAAGTATACATCAGTGCTGTCCGACAGGGTGGCAATGCTTAATATTTTTTTTTAATTAATGAAAATAATTTTGTGTCACTTGTTTTAATATAGATACAACCTATAAACAATGTCCTTTCTAAAACACACATTGGTTTATGGGTCAGTGTTGTCCAAGCGGGTAGCAATAGGTTTTATTGAAACAATGTTGATGCCAAAATATTCAAAACAAAAATTAATATTTTTTTTAGCAAAGAAACGAAGCATGTGTCACTTAAATTTAGTATATAAATAATGCTCTTTCAATTACATATAGTGATTTATGCATCAGTGCTGTCCGCCAGAATGAAAGAAATTTGTAACTCAAAATAATTAGTCTCAGTTTAATATTTTTTTAAATTAAGTGTCATTTTTATTTTGGTATAAATACTGTCTATAGATAATGCTTCTGCAAAGATCTGTATATTACTTTATGGGTCAGTGGCGTCCATGCGGGTAGCAATATATCTTACTGAAACGATATTAATATCATATCAAAATTAATCATAGTACCTAACTTATGTATATACCATGATCTTTCAATTAACATAGTGATTTATGGATCAGTGCTGTCCGTCATATTACTTTATGGGTCAGTGGCGTCCATGCGGGTAGCAATATATCTTACTGAAAAGATGTTAATATCATTATAAAAATTAATCATAGTACCTAATTTAATGTATATCACATGATCTTTCAATAAACATAGTGATTTATGCATCAGTGTCGTCCGGCAAGCCGGCAATTCTACGTAAAGCCGATATGTAAAAAAATAATTCTGTCACTTTTATTTAAGTATAAATCCAATCTACAGACAAAACGCTTTCAAAACGTACATATTGTGTAATGGGTCAGTGGCGTCCGAGCGGGTCACACCGGTATGTTCTATTCACTGCATACATAAAATGACATAGTTTAAAACATAAATAATAAAAATTAGTAAACAACTTACATACTAATTGTTATAAATGTTTTAAAACTTATGAAATAAAAGGTGTACAACGATGCGATCTCTATAAAAAAAGAATATCTGCTCTAGTGTGAATAAATTAAAATATTAGTCATCATTTAAACACTTTTACATTAAGTATACATACATATATGCCTACCAGAGTGTTTGTTATCTATACATTATTTTTATATTTATGACCACGTCGCGTACGCGTATAATGTACTTACGTATTCAAATAATAAATTTTGTTTCAAATAGTTTAAAAAAAGAATAATTAAGAAATAAATCTGTATCAAAAATTGTTTCTTAAGCGATAAAACATGTCCAACTATGGGCCACCGTAATGATGCCATTCTTAGTCAAGCATAAACAATTGCTAAATAAGGCATCTAACAAATGTAGGAGGTAGTATTCCAAACAAGACAAACACATCTAATTATGTAGTATTTAAATTAAGAGTACATGCTTTAGTAGGAAAAGTAAAGTATAAAGCAAAGTTTCCCAATATTTTTTAAGTCGAACCTCCCTGGGTAATAATTATATATTTTCATGTGTGTGAATAACATAATGATGTATGTGGGGTGAAGGTATGGGCTGTTGATGAAAGAGAAACGATGGAGAGAGTTCAGATTGGATAGGATTACTAGGAATGAGATTGTTTTGCAGGAGATTGGAAAATACAAATTATGGATAAGTGGAGTAAAACGAATGATGAATTTTGAGGGGGAAGGTACGGAAGGATGAAGGAAGAAGATTGGTTAGGGAAGTATACTTGGAAGGAATGAAAATTGGGGAGAGAGAAGGACGTGAAAATGTATGGATTATGTGTAGAAAAAAGGAATTGGATGGTCAACGGTTCGAAAAGATGATTGGAGGAGAAGATGCAGCGAGTGAGATAATAGAAAGAATGAAGGATGTGGAGATGCAAGAGAGATTGGCAAGAATAAAAAGCAAATATTACCGTAAGTATATGTGGAATATGCATGAGGATGGTATGGCAAGATATTAAATATCGGGAATGAGTATACAAGAAAAAAGCATTATTGCAAGGTTTAGATGTAACAAGGGGTGTGGAAGTAAGTATTGGGTGAAAGAGCAGGAAAGAAGTACAGGATATATGGAAAGAATGAATAAATATGGAAGCATTGGATAAAAGAGTGTGAATGGAGTGAAAGAGAAAGGGAATTGTGGGACAACTGGAAATTAAGTTTAGGAAAGGAGGGAAAGGGTTTAGAAAAAATGAGGAGGATAAGGGTTGAAATAAATAAAAGAAGATAGGTAGATCGCATTTAATTAAAAAAAAATGGAGGGGGTTAAACACAGTGGGTAAGAAGAAGCTATTCGGAAAGGGGAGGGAAGTTGATTTAGGTTAGAATTCTTAGGAAATAGTAAAATTTCTTCCATTTCGTTAGGGAGAAATATATTTTATTTATTATTTATTAAGGTGTAATATAAAATACACATCGTGCTTTCAGTTTATTGAATATAAGACCCTTGCCTGTTTAAGACTGTGCAGCAGCTTTAGAGAAGCAAGTCTGATCCCGTCACAAATAAAATACGCAAAATAATAATTAAACCACTGATATGTTTTAATAATCTATTTTCAGAAATTAATTGTTTATTATTCAGACAATAATTAATTGGAGAGTTGACAAATGAACAAGTTGAGTAAAAGAAATATTGGTTCAAATTTAATCTGTTACAATAAATACTGACACGAATATAGTTCAGCTTTTCGCTGATATGGTAATAAATATAAAATTTCCCCAATAACATAAGAGGATTTATTCTTTAAATAAATATAATTAAATCTGTATCGTTTCACTACATAGATAATAATAAATTGTACTGTAATTATTTATTGTGCGAGAGTATATATTTATTTGCTAACAGTATATTTCAAATTAAAGCATACACATTTATGATTCTTATTAACATGAAGAAAAAACCGATTTAGTTTGTTAGCAGGTTATAGAAAAAATGAAAGTTATTTACTTGAATATTTATTATTTACTGTGGAGCGTTATTGCTTCCAAGAATTTGCCTATTTTGAACCTATACAGTAGAATCTTTTGAATTTGATACAATAATTTTTTTCAATGCGTAATTTAAGCAAAATTTGCCAATTTGGGATTTTATTATTTGTATAATGAAATCTTGAGAATTTAGGTGCCTAACAATTCCCATTGCTATAATATTACTGTCTATTGAGTGTATAACTTGGTTTCCTATTGATTTTATTTTTTCCTACTTCACTTGATTATTTCCTGACGTATATACTTTTCTATAGTATATGTATGGCGCTTAGAGTCGGTGTTAGAGCTGTACGGCGAAAATAGGTCGACGTAAAATAAAATTGGATGAAGAATTTTGGTGTTTTGATGGACATGTGCCTGTAAAAAGTATATAAAAAAAACATCTCGAAAAATTGTAATTGACAAATTGATTTGAAAATACACAAGAACCGCTGAAAAAAAGCTTGCGGCATCCAGCTGAAAATCCAGTCGTTTCAACCTTGTATTCTCATTTTATTAAATTTCTTCTTGCATCACTTGTCAGCACAATGAGTCGATCAAATGACGTCATCACTTTTTGAACCCATTTTTCGCTAGGTTTTGCAACATGTTGCCTCTTCTGCTCTATTGTGTCAACATTCAATAGAGCACACAAATAAATGCTCACAAATCTGTTATTTGAGTCTGTTTGGTCGCGCATACAAATTCGTGGCAAATGTCATTGTATGGAAATAGGCAATGTTCCAGCTCACGTTTGAACTTTCTGCGTCTTTCACCATAAGGGTGAAAGACTGCAGTCAAAGAAAATATGTATCATCAGAACAAATTGGACTAACAACTTCGGGCCCCACTTCCACTAAATACGTAATTTTTTCTCGTCTAATGATTTTAGACGTTCTCCTTAGCCATGTCGACAAATCTTTCGTCTCTGATCCGACTTAGCAAGTGGTAATATTACCTCAATCCTCGTTTCTGCAATGTCACGCGAAGCACGCCCAACTACCCTGTTAGAAATTTCCTCGAGAAGTGACTCAAAGTGACTCGAGACAGCAGAGCTGTCGGCGTCGTAGGCAAATATGGGGACCGGGGGATTCATTGGGACCGGAGGTGATTTATAGGGTACAGTTGTATAAATTTATATTAATAGCACCTCGCTTGAATAAGGAAGCTCTTTCACCATAAGGGTCTGCAGTCAAGGAAAATATTTATCATCAGAGCAAATTGGACTAACAACTTCGGACCCCACTTCCACTAAATCCGTAATTTTTTCTCGTCTAATGATTTTAGACGTTCTCCTTAGCCATGTCGAAAAATCTTTCGTCTCTGATCCGATTTAGCAAGTGGTAATATTACCTCAATCCTCGTTTCTGGGATTTCACGCGAAGCACGCCCAACTACCCTGTTAGAAATTTCCTCGAGAAGTGACTAAAAGTGACTCGAGACCGCGGAGCTGTCCGCGTTGGAGGCAAATATGGGGACCGGGGGATTCATTGGGACCGGAGGTGATTTATAGGGTACAGTAGTATAAATTTATATTAATAGCACCTCGCTGGAATAAGGAAGCTCAGTGGCTTCCAAATCCGAACAGCGGAATCATTTCATAATTACAGATTTTGAACTAAAAATTGATTTGGAGATGGAATACTTTGTTTTAATAGATACTCCAAATTACTGCAGCATTTTGAGTCTACTTCAAATTGTGTTGCTTCTTAAAGCGAATATTCATAAATCGAGAAAAGAATTTTACAGATAATAAAAGATATTTATTGAATTATAATTATTATACAATTTAAAATATTTTGTATTTATGATTACATTATTTACTTTGCCATTTATTATTAAAATAAATATTTATTTCTTTATTACAAAATATAGAAATGTAAATATCTGATTTGTCACATACAATTACAAATAAATTGAATTTGTGCCATAAAACAAATACCTACATGGAATGTTATTGCTATATTAAATATAAATATTTTTTAAACAGATATATTTAATAAATATCATACATAAATTATTTTTGCAATTTAAGCTGTTTCACAGTAAACATATTTAAATAAAATTTGCAAACTTAACACATTTGTTTTAGTACAATTAAATTTTTTTAATGGCGTTGAAATTTTTGCTGAATATTTAGATATTACAACATTACTTTTAGTGATGTTCACACATTTCCTGACCTCTTTTTTATTTAAATAGTAAATTAAACTTCCGGGAGTTAGGTCAAAATTCTTTAATTTTCCTCTAAAACTGGCCTACGTTTCGATAGTTAGTTTTATCATCATCATCAGGGTTATCAGGTAAATATTTTTTTATGTTTGTTTGGTATGGTTGATGGTAATCATGAAGATTATATAGAGATCACCATCAACTATATGAAACGAAACCATCAACATAATGAACAAACATATTAAAATATCTACATAGCCCTGATGATGATGGTACCATTGAAACGTAGGCCAGTTGTAAAGGAATTTTTACCTAACTTTCGGAAGTTTCATTTACCGTTTGACAAATCTCATTTTTCAAGTAGTTACTACTCACTGGTGGATTTAAGAGAAGCCCTAAACGAACTCAAATTACAATCTGGAAAACAAATGGTTACGGACAAATAATGTGATTTGTTAGAAGCAGGTTACCCTTCGGATCATAAATTTTATTTCAATAAATTTAAACTGCATTCAAATAATAAATACTTCTAGGCACACGTGCTCAACAAAGACTGCACCTGAATCCGGTTTGCCATCGTATGATTTTACGCAGTTGGATTAGGAGGTTCCAAGTAGCGTAGATTCTGGCTACTCTATCAAAGAATCATTTCGGCCGTGGGTTAAGGGACATTAAAAATTATTTCGTCAAAGAGTTAGGTAATGCGCGATTCGAGTCGTTTTTAGCAAAAAGTTTCCATCAGTTTCCATCCAAAAAATATTTGCGGGGGGGGGGGGGGGGGGTACT
>WYDF02308305.1:0-28652 GCA_009867245.2 Adranes taylori | reverse complement strand
TTATTAAGCTCCATACGTAACTTATGTATTGGTATTGCCTAGATACCAATTGCAATCAAAGTAAATCTCTTTTCCATATCAACTAAGCTGTCCGTGATACACGGTGTGTTCTGAAACTATATTGTATCAAACTATCAATCAAACTATCAATCATCAAATATACTACATATAAATGTCGACGTACGAATTGCGTGAACCTGTCATTAGCAGTTATTAAACTGCATCGTATTCATGCTCAAATATATATCGAAATGTAAAATTTGAGCTTCTGTAAGGTTTCCATTATCTAGTACTGTTGAGCCTTGATAAGTGTACATTTAAAAGCAAAAATTGAAAAATCTATTAAAATATACTTGCCTTTTCCGAGATGTAGTCGACAGTTTTTCAATTTTAAATGTGGCAACGTTGCGGTTTATTGAAAATATTGCAATGGAACGTATAACTTTTCCGAGAATTATTATCTTGAATCTATGTCTCGACTATTTTTAGTTTTCTTCGTTAAACCGGACCTGAGCATCCATAACCCCGCGATGCCTTTTATATGGTATTATGACAGTTAATGCATTTTGTGGGCAAATTTGGTCTGCGTACGCATTTGTTAACGACTAATTTATTTTAATGAAAATATATTAACTAGGACAATTTCCTGTTTGCAGCAAGTTACTGAAAAATTAACAGCACATGTATTATTAGTCACACAACCTGAAGTTAGAGATCCTGAGGATGACCAAGTCCTGCAAGAACAAATGACATTAAACAGAGACTTAGTAGTTGAAAGAGAGTTACTTATTGAACGTGAGAATGATATTAAGAAAATTGAATCAAATATATTGAATATCAATGTTATAATGCGAGGGTTGAATTCTATGATTAATGAACAAGGTGAAAAAGTAGGTAAGTGTACGAAATACAATTTTAACAGCATTTTACTGCAGATTTGAGAGGAAAAACGACACAAATGATATTAGGGTTCGAATTCAACTTTAATTCTTACTTATAAAATTTATTGTTAAATGTGTTAATATGACTACCGAGTGTTTTATACACTCTCTATTATTCTGTTTTTAGATTTAATTGGAGGTAATGTAGAAACAGCGGCGAATCGTATCGGAGAAGGTACCGCTGAACTCTTTAAGGCGGAAGGATATATGAGTCGTTATAGGCGGAAATTATGTTATTTGGTGCTAATTGCGACTGTTATCATTGTGATATTAATTGTTGTACTGATAACTCAGCTTCGTTAGTTTTTAAGGACAAATGGTAGTATTATATGAGCAAGATGAGTACTTTCAACATCTGTTTTATTATTTTAGAATTAGTCATTCCTAAGTATTCTAGCGTGATATACAGTTTTACGGTACATTGAAAATTTTAATTTCTAAAACAATTTTTGCGTTATGAAAAAAAAAATGACTGAAGCATTCTGATTTACGAACGATACATTTATAATGCTACTTACTCCTTGAATAATCCAATGGAAGGTATCAAATATGATAAATATCGACTTAGGGTATGTAAGGTCTCAGCAATACGATTTCCACAAAAAGAAAACTGATAGACTGACAAAAAATATAAATAAATACGGATAAACAAATATACCTCACATGTAGGACAGTTTATCCGGGAATTTCTCAATTCTGTAATAAGAACAAAACTATAGATTATCATGTGGAAATTATAGACGATGATCCCGAAATAAAGATTTCCTTGGAAAAACGAATAAAGTGGAGTTAACTAGTTAATTAATCACGTGAATATGAATTAATCAATTCATTGTAATTTCCTATTGTGCGCTTATTAAAACTACAGGATCATGGTAGTTGGCAACAAGGACAGCATCGGAATATTTTGTGAGTGACAGGCACTCAAATATCGGAAGAAAACCTCAATAAAAAGTTTTCACCCATCTAAAAGTCGAAAAAGAAACACTGAATGACAGAAAGTACTTTTGAACGGGCAGAAGAATTCGTTCGAAGAGATGCTTATCAAGAGGATAAGAATAAATAGATAATAAAAAAGTTCGATTCGAATAGACGAAAATAAATATATAGCAGATTTATGCAGACATAATTGCGCGAACTCTTCGGCAAAGTTCGTCATCTCTGAATTCGAGCCCTACACACATTTCGTAGATCCTTTGAAAATTGTAAGCTCTATTGTAAATTAACAAATCAGCAAATTTAGACAATATTTGGATGAAAAACTGGAAAATAATTTAAGCTTTAATTTTGTAATAGTTTTATGTAGTGGAAAACACTTTTATAAAAAATTAAATGAACGAAATTAATCAAAGACAAAGATCTACATTTGATACACGATTATTTTACGGATCTCTTTTTTTTTTGGTGTTATTTTCAAATAATCAAATTTAATAAGAAACTCACTATAATTTACCAGTTAGTAATTACCGTACAATTGTATATAGTAAATAGTGTATATTATGAACTTTGTTATATTTGAATACTTTATTTAATATTGTACTAATTCTTCTATATTAAAATTTCTATTTTATAAGATTATCATGAAGTATTATGATTTAAATATAATATGAATGTGGTTGATAATAAGATAGGTACATTTCTTTTTATACATTAATATATAACATTATATAATTTTATAAATAAATGTTTTTATTGCTATGCAAGGTTTTTTAATGATGTAGTTGGAATTATATATATATTAGCACAAGGGTCTTTTAATTTTATAGTTGGAATTAAAAATATTAGTGAAAATCTATCAGTTATCTTCTTCAGTTATAACAATAAACTTTTATTGCCATAAAAAAATTAATTACAATGAAGTTATGGAGTACACGTTCATTTTGATTAAAAATGAATAAAATCTCTGGAATCATTTGGACTGATTTATTGTTTAATTTTTTTACCATAGTTTACAATAAGGTCGTCGTTTCGATGCCTGTTTTCGGTATGTCCTTCAGGACTGACATCTGAATTTTAACAATGCTTAAACCTTTGTAATAATATTAAATATGTAAGTTAATCTTGTCACTAATATTAGGAGATATTTTGTGTCAAATACCATAGAAATATGCAAAACAAATGCATATGTTGATTTCCGTCCTAAAGAAGATTCAGAAAACAGGGATCGAAACTTCGAAGATATTGTAAAACAACTTTAATGTAAAGAAAAATAACCAAGAATAAATCACTCTAAAAGATTCCGGAGACTTTATTCATTATTAGTTACATTATTATTAATTAATATTAACAAAGGTAATTATAGGTTATACGAAAAAATCATATTCGTATAACCTATAATTACACGTGTTATGAACTGGTAATTAAAAAAAATATTTTTCATAGAACAAAAATAAAGTTCGAGTGCTGTGTTAAACTGTATAAGTTCTGAACTAATTGCTGTAATAATCTCCAAAATTAGTTCGGTGATGCATACGAAAAATTAAGATTTGTTAAAGTACATTGTAATGAGCGCTATTGCAGCAGTATATTGTATAATATCCACTAAATATGCCTTCCGGTCAGCAATGCAACTGCTGTAAGCAATTATTTGGGTCTCATTTGCTTGTAAGTTGTTGTATATGTAAAAAGCAATTTAATCATGGCTGTGTGAAGTTATCTTCGGACGTTCGTGTTATCAATGCAGGAAAAGGGCTGAATTGGACTTTCGTTAATTGCCAATCGTTCGGTAACAACTTGAATGAATTGAAGGCAGCCATTGTAAGTCTTCAGAGTGAAATAAGGGAATTAAAAACGCAGCGCATTACAGGACAATAGTGTGGATGTCGAAGTGGATGAAATCATTGCCGAAATAAGTGATCGTCAACAACGAACTAATATAATGATCTACGGGGTGAATGAATTTCCTAGTGAAGATCTTGATGCTGCAATAAGTGATATTTTCGGAATTGTTGACTCAACAAAAAGTACTTTCAATTATGTAAGAGCGGCTCGAATAGGTAAGATGGAGTCTCAGATAATGCGGCACGAAAATCAGGTGATTAAGCTCATTCGAGGTACTAGACTCTTAAAAGTAAATGCTAGATATAAAAATGTTTATTTGGCATATGACCGGACGCATAGGCTACTTGAACAGTATAATAAGTGAAAAAGGACTTGGAAATAACAACGTTAAGATAGTATATAGAAATGGAGTACCAAAAATTGTGGATAGTACAACCAAGAAAACTAACTGAGCCCAACACTTTCCAATGTTATTATCAGAATGTACGTGGATTAAACAGCAAGATACATAATTTTTAATCAAATGTTTCAACCTTAGAATTTGACGTTATTGCTGTGTCTGAAACTTGGCTTCAAGATGATGTGAGTAGCAATGAATTATTTTCGACATCATACAGAGTTGTTCGCAAGGATAGAGACTTACTAGCAACAGGACTTTCAAAGGGATTCGTATAACCTATAATTTTTTCTTTACAGCGTTTGTTAAAACTGCTAGTTCAGTCACCATCTTAAATTATATTCCCCATTTCAGTCGTCAATAATTATATGTTGCTATTTCAGTCGCCGTCTTATTGTATGTGATTGATGAGGGTATAAAAGTTTTACAGACCCAGTTTTTTAAATGGTGACTAGTGAGGTGCTAGTTTTGAAAGATTTAGTTTATTGAATAAATTGAGTCAACTAGAAGTTAACACGAAATTACATGCGTCTAAACATACGCAAGGTGTTCAAGAAAATACGATAGTTCTGGACTCTTATTCAATATGTAAAGTCTCTCAATATCAGGTAATCAAAAGTTTTATTATACTTTGCACAAAACGTATGTTGCGTTAACCTGTTTAGTTTTGACCACGCACAATAGTTGCGTAACTGATTAGCATAGAAGCGCATAGCTTCAATCATCCACGAAGGCGTACTTCGCATTTCTTTGAATTTCATATTTTGCAGTGTTTCGTAATCTTTTTGTTTGATATTAAAATGGTAAACATTACCTGTATTCAAACATTCATTTAAATATATTTTTTAAAGCACTACTCAGTGGCGTATTTAGGTCAGGGGGTTAACCAAATTCTAACCGCTATTTTATTCAAAATTTAGATTATACTGAAACGTTACATAGAAATATATAACGTGTAAGTATAAAAAATGTATATAAGCCATCGTTCTTGCACTTGTATGAAATATTAAAGTAGAATTTAAATCTCCTTAAGTGCATAATTTAGCTATATCACAATAGCCTATATGTTCGCACTGAATAAATCTCATTGTAATTTGTGTTAACGTAATTTTAATTGCAAAATTGAGTGTTCAAATAGTAAACATTGTCTTCTTTTATGGTTGTTTAAAATCGACACCTTTCTCCATATAGGCCTATGGCCGACAAGAACAAGTTCTGAACAACGAGGTTAAGAAAATGAATTACACAAAAAGACAGCACACAATGACAAATTTCACTTTGAATTTATGCTTGTACCACCTACTGAACATTTAAACTAATTATATTTATTAAAATGACTGAAAATTTTGACGATTTATAACTTTTGCTTCTGTGTTTCCATTGTAATGATCAATACCCTCCTACGCTACGTGTCTATCGTGCATCCAAGTAGTGTGTTCTCACAAAACGACAAATTTCAATTTGACGACTTTTAACAGCTACTTAACATTTAAACTAATTATATATATTGAGATGGTTAAAAATGTTGAATATTTATAAATTTACTACTAATGGAACGAGATCCATAAAAAATAGGATGTATCAATTAAAATTAACGAAAAACACTTTTACACAATCAAGATTTCAGCCCTGAAGATAATTCAGATAAAAATATATATCGAAACATCGACAATATTGTGAAACAAGTTTATTGTAAAGAAAATTAACCAACAATAAATCAATCAACATAACTTCTATACAATCACTATACCCACTCCAGGGAATAATCAACCATTATTTCCTAAATCGAACATTGTAAAATATTAAAACCACAAACCTAATCCAGCAAGATATTGTGATTGCTGTGGATGTGATGCTACATAACTAAATAGAGAAGATAAAATGGATGACGTTTGAAAATGAAATTGACAATTGAAATTGAGTGGATCAACCACTAGTGTTGGGTTAAATAATTATATTAATAGCCTAAATGTCAAGGAAAACAGAATTTTATTGTAATTGATATTAAAGTGAAGATTGTATTTATGTATTTCGAATTTGAATTAATTATGTTTATTGGGGGTCCAATATAATCAACGAATAAGTTTTAATGGAATAAAATCAGATAAGAAACCTTCTGCTGAAAATCCTCTACTCACGAGCTTTTATTCAGATCAGAAAGTACGATAAGTTACGTAAATCCCAAAAACGAAAAATTGTAAAAAAATAGGCTGAATATAATAATCTTGGATTTACAACCTTGACATTAGCTGCCTCCATATTACTCGGTATTGTTTTATATGGAACATAATACCTTGTAATAATGGGACAGCCAATGTGGTTGCAAATTCAAGACTGCCCAGAAATTGTTTTTCATTAGCGTTATTACTATTATTTTACTCAGCATATTATTTTTATAGAATTATTCTATTTTAGGAGGATTTACTTCACTTATCTCATAGTTCCTAGATTTCGACCAAAAGAGCTTTCAAAATTTGAGTTCATATGGTCAGGAGTTGAACATAATAGTCTATTGAGTGCTGGGGATCCAGGTCTGATGATGTTTATAAGCCAAGAATCCTTTGGTTTGGGAGATGAATGTCTTTATTCGCCCATTCGTTCAGTAGCGCTCAGAAACTGTTTTATCCGAAAAAAATAATAATAAAAATTCATATCTTCGCTAAAAAACTGCATATATTTTCAGAAATATGCAGAAATTCTAACATTTATAACAGTTGTTAATACAAAAAAGGTTTGATTTCTTATAATATTGAAATAACTATTAATCACATATTGTCATAAAAAAGACTGAATATTCTTAAAATTATGCGAGAATATGCATTTTGTGTTTATCTGTCTTTAAATATTATTTGTTGTCAAACTGAATATAAATCTGTTAATTTCATTTTCTTGGAACAGGATTCGATTCTTTCTTCTAGACTAGCTGGAAATAAATAACAACTTATTGAAACCCTCAATGTGAACATTTTAACTTACCACAGGTTTGCCTTTTTAATAAAGGCACATAGTTGTCTACAGAATTGCTTATTTTAACTAATGGTTTTGGTAATTTCTGCCATACAAGATCGTAGGAACTCTTACCACTACTATCTTCTGCTATTTTACTATTCTGTCTGGAGATATCGTGTGTTTCCAAATTCTGGATCATATATTTTAGCATGGTATCTCTAAAAATCCCACATAAATTCGATTTAATTTTGTGACATAAATCTATAGAAAGAAGACAAGATTATATAAAGAAAATATATACTTAATCATTTGCAAAATCTAAGAATTAAAAAGTGGCCCCTGTTCCAGAAGGGGCCAAAGTTTTAGGATCATTATAATACCAACAGCAACACGTGAATCTAATTTTAAGGATCTGTTTTTATTTTTTGGTTACTTCTGAAATTATCATACATTAGCAGACTTTTAACACCTTAATACCAATCTTTGATTCCTGCCATACTTTTGAGTAGATCAATAACCACGTTTTTTCGTTTCATATTTTTGGGACTAGTGAACGTTTTAACATAACGCATTAAAACTGAATCAAGTGTACTGTGATACATTTTTCAATGCCTTTGTTATACTGATTAGATCATTTTGACTTTTCAAGCTTTGTCATTTATAATATTTCGACATTCTTCATGGCACATTTTTTAACTCACTTTTTGCAATTGGCGTTTTATCTACACGAGTATTATTTTATAAAAGTAATGAGAAAAAAGGACAACATTTTCATAATAGTTATTCTAAAATGTTTTCTATTAAATTTCCGATATTCCTAAATTCAATAATCACTACAAACCTATTAAAAAATTTGACAATTCTTAAAAGTTTGAGAAGATTCTCAAATCCATCAATATGATACTATTGATTTCAAATTTATAATTATCTTAGTCACATTATTGAAGTATTGATATTCTCCATAACTTACTTTATACTCATAAAAGTGCACACACTCTTCCATTTACTTAAAACGGTTTTTAGTGACTTCTGGCTGTAGATCCATTTTACATTTATATCATATTCACAATCAAAAAGATTCAGTGGAATTTCACTAGCCATAGCATATTCAGGTTTCCTAAAAACATTATAAACTATAATCTATGTTTTATGTCTCTTAATGATAACCCTATAAGATGATTGGGGCTTTTAAATCAAAATTCGAATGCTAAAGCCAATGTTTGCAACAAGTTATTTCTGCAACACGGTGCAATATTTTTTATTCGAAATGTCAAACAGAATTTGTTTAAATAGAATTTCAGTTAAAATAAATGAATAATAATGAAAATTGTCTTCATGTTACCAAGTAATATAGTAATGCATTATAAGTCTACCTTATTGTATTATGCTCATGGGACAAAGTAAACACAGTGTGGTCCCACTATATAAAGATATGGGAACGGAAAATCGTTTCTTACAATATTGGAATGGTGGTTAAAACCCCATTCTTAATAAGAGGGAATAGCTTCATTCGTGTAACGTATTTAGACGAGGTATTTGATGAGGTGTAAGATGTGATTAACGGTAGCGAATGTAGAGACATTAATCTATAAAATTATGCGTGTTACGAGGGTGGTTTGATGGAAATCTAGCTTAAGTAAGAAAACACACGATTTTTGTTTTTTATCATTTATTTTTCAACATAGTCTCCTTTTAAGGAGACACACTTTTCAAGACGACTTTCCAAAAATCCCTTCCAAAAAGTAATTTTGCTTAAGCTCTTAAAAAAAGTGAGTGATGTCAGTGATGGTTTTATCCCTTTTTTTATAAAGTGCTATAAAAAAAGAGGAAATAGAAGTAAATCTGCTTTTATGACAAGCAAACATACGACAGATATTAATCTAAAGGTACATAATATCAGCAATCACAACAAATGTCTTGTTCAAAAGTGGCTTGCTCAATATGTACGGTGCCATTTCACCCATTATTATAAGGCATCCTCAGCATCCGCTTCATCAGAAGCATCCCGGCTTTGAAAGCCGAACCTAGCTCACTGAGTCACAACCCGGTTGTTTCTAGAAATGAAAATTCGTATTATGAATTATAAGTTTTGAATGCTACATGTAATAATTTGATGTTCTTAATGTTGCATACCGTATGTTGTTGATATATGCAATTACGCACCTTATATGAGAAGTAGATAAGGTTAAGGCCACACTGTACCATCATCTGTACCATCTAAGTGGAATCAAGACGACTTGATACGTCATTGGAACCCCTAACCACCCTATTTTCTCTCGTTCATGCAGGTAAGGACCGCATATTCATTAAATAAAGAGTAAATGGAAGTGTATCTGCTTTTATGACAAGCAAACATATCGACAGATAATTTGTTGTGATTGCTGATTGTTGTGATTTTTAAAGACCTTCGTTGTGATTGCTGATAGTATGTACCTATTAGATCAGGGTTGGCTTGATTAAAATCAGTTTGCTTTAAATCACGTATTAAATCATGATTTGAAAACGAAATCATTTTGAACGTTATTCTTTGTGTGGCTTCTTATGTTTGCTAAAAATTAAAAATACGGTCCTGGTATAACATATGGTGACAAATCTTTACCAGAAAGTTTCTCAGAAAGAAAATATAACACGATATCTTTTTAATACACTCCTACATAAGTAAATTAGTATACAAAATATAAAAACTTACCGAGGATTCGTTGTAATGTCTAGCAAGTTCGTAATTATATCCGGCTCTTCTTTATGTAATCCAATTAAATATAAAATAGAAACAATGCATCTGATTTGATGCCACAAAAATGAACTTCCTTTTATGGTTAGAACGTACATAGAATACTCTACAAATAAAAATTAGTAAAATTATTTGTTTCTATATTATTATATTATATATTATACATTACATTAATATATAATCCAATTGTTTTTTAAATTTATTGCGAGATGTTGGATAATGTTATTAAATATAATTCTATGTATGTGTTAGTTATCCTATAAAGAATAGACTCAGTGCGTGGCACGTCAAATTCGAAAGACAAAATGATTCACATTTTTTCCAGTAGAACAAAAGCATGACATTGCGAAAAAAATAGGCGATACTAGCCCAAAAAAAGTAAAAGTAAGCGGTAAAAGCATAATACATTTACGTAAAAGTCACATATCATGGCTACATACGACGTTGAAACCTTTGTTATCAGCAAATCTTATCGAAAATCGATTAAATTTGGCAAAATAAAATTTGCTACTACTTTGTTCACGGTTGCAATTCTGCGCCAGTTCAGGGACTGTAAGTATGCGCAATCTGTACAGACACGTTCGTGGTACAGAAAATTTTAAATTATCTGTAATAATTTCATGTTCGCGGATTAAACGAATTGAGTTCTTTATTAATTTGATTGAAAAGAACAGTTTCAAAATCTGTCAATACTTCTAAAATAAAGTTAAGGGCGAATTTTAAATTAGCATACAAGGCATACCTCATTCGTGCAACTTTTTCTAAATTTTAAAGTACCAATCATAAACTAGAAGTGAACCGCACATGCGCATAATACAATTTTAAAATAATTCTGTACTTGTTCTGAATTGGTTCGAAAGGTGACCCGCGAACAAAGCTATTGTTATTTTACTGATGAATCCTCGTTTTGGGTTTGGTTGTCGTGAACAAAATGGTAGCTAAACTGCGAGAAAAAACATATCCAGCGTACTGCAAACAACTTGTAAAAGTTCATGCTTCAATTTTAAAGGATTTGGCAACTTATTCCTTCGTGATGGACTGTTCCGAATGTTAAAATTGTATCCGAGAGAGTTGCTGGAATCAGCTTGAAAGTTGGTTTAGTCAAAACTCGAGGAATTGGGTACTCCAAGAAGACAATAACTTAAATACCAAAGCCGTATTTGATTGATTGGAAGCTCGAGAACGGTAGTCATCGAGAAGCACATCAAAAACGTATGGGGTATTTTAATGGGGTGATCCCCCAATATTTTATAATCCCCGAACCTTCTTTATTAAGTCTGTCTACACTCTAGAAGCCCTGACAAAGTCAATAATATTAATGAAAACTTGTTATCAACTATATTTTAATGACATTAGCCAATGAACAGCCCATAAAAATCAAGAATATCAAATAATAATATATACCTGGATTAATTCCTTCAGTATATAATTCGATAGAAACGTCGGTAATAGTTCTAGTAAAATTTAGTACACCGTTTCTTACATCCAACTTGCAAAAATTTCTAAAGTCATATTCCCCAATCAACTGCTTAGAAGCCTCTAGCATAAGCTAAAACAAAGATCTAAAATTACACGGAACAAAAATGTGTCTCTCAAATCGAAATCTGTTAAAGTGCTGAAATCTGCGTAATTTTTTTTTCAAAAAATAATCCTTGTACAGTTGTGATTTTAAAATTATCTAAATTTATGAATGTTTTACCTCTGTATCTAAATTGTTCTTGGGAAAAAAATATTTATAAACGCGTTGTTTACAATCGAACCGTGCACTAAAATTTTCTTCCACTGGAAACCAAGCTATAACTTGAATAGTGTTTGGCAAAACTCTATTTAAAATACCACAATAATCAAATTCTTTAGTAATATCATCAAAATTCTCTTTTAATTTACTCCTAACATCGACGGATATTACCTAAAAAATAAATTCAAGTAACACATAAATAAGCAGATACTCTTTTTAGACATTAGATACGAAGGTTGCTACTTTAATTTAGGGATAGATGCAAACAAAATATTTAGAATTCCAAAAATGGCATTATTGCTTTTCAAAATATTGCTCCTGACAATCTACGCACTTTTTCATGCGAATAAAGCAGTTGTCATAACATTTACTCCATTCCGAAAATGGCGCGCTCATTACTGCATTTTTAAACGCTTCAACTGCATCTTCTGGACTTGACAAACGTTGACAACGCTATTGATTTTTGGAAATGTCTAAAAGTCGTTTGGACTTAGATCAGGCTGGATGGAGCATGGGTAAGCAATTCCACCTTTTGTGTGAATTGCTTTTGGGTTTTCTCATTTCAGAGAAAACTTACTAGTAAATAGTTGTGTACTACGCAGCATTCACTGTTCTGCGATTTTCTAAAGGGATAGTAGCACATGCTTAGTTTTTGATGCAAAACAAGCATCATTTACTTCGAAACGCGCCGATTTCGAGTAACTTTTCTTGGATCCGCTTTACCTTGAAACACCCGAACAGTGGATTGTTGTTTTGGTTGAGATTCATAAGAATATATCCAACTTTCATTACCAATAACGATGTCGTAGACCAAATTTGACGTACCTGAATTGCATCGTCTGAGTGTCTTTGTACCATTTGATTCGAAGCCTGTTTTTGACTGAACGTTAAATTATGTGGTATCCATCGAGAACATATTTTTCTTACACCTAAGTGATCATGCAAAATTTGATTAATCTGTTTAGGCATATCAATTTAGGCATTGATATGAAACAAGACAGAATTTCCCTATATGTCACATGACGACCAAATCTTACAGTATCAATGTTTTCTGCCGTTTTTGAGGTTGTTGGTCGATCTTCACTACATTCATCACTGCAGCGATGAATGTAGTGAAGTTAATTTAAATTCCAAATTTAAATTCTTGATACCACCGAAACACAGTTGTTCTTGATGGTGCCTCATCACCTAAAGCAGTGTTTAGATCATTTTTTCACTTTTCTGCAATCGAAAATAAAACAATCATTGTTCTAAAACGATTTAAATCCATATTTTCTTTCCAATTATCGTTACTTTAAAATTAAATTGTACTCGAACTGCTCATTATATTAACCTTCTGTCACTAGTGTTTATCACAACAAATGTGAAATTTGACAAATGCTCATGCGCAAAACATCAGATAACTAGCTGGCATATCCCGAAATTAAAGCAGCTCTCGTATTAAAAAGGCAGGTACTTTTTAATTAAATTGAATATTAAAGCATAAATTAGAATACGTGAACGAGAGGAGCCAGTAGAAAATGGTGAAATTGACCAAATCACGGTGATGGCCGAAATAAAGCACCTTAAAACGAATTGTATGAGGGTGGAACATTAGTCGAAGAGTTCTCCAAGTTATACAATTAAATCTTGAAGTGTAAAAGACTATCAATTAGATAAACGTAAAAAAGTGACAATATTACACTTTTCGAAAAAAAAAAGAGAAAAGGAAAGATCCCATGCCTAAAACTATCGAGAGTATCCCGACTAAATAATTCACTCGCCTGTTAGGATTATACTTATACATTTCAAGATACATCACAATAAATGAAAAACAACAATGTTCAAAATGAAAACGGCGTAATATTTGCTGTCAGCTAGTTAATAGAAAAAGCAGTGTAACAAATCAGAATACCTATACCTCTCATATTTGACTGAACTTCGCAGGCTCAGAACAAGACATGAGAACAAAAAGACTTACAACGAAAGAAATACAACTGACAAAGTGAGGTATTCTTAATACACTGCTCTTTCATATCATAATGGGCAGGATATCGGCTACAATAGGTGCTGTAAGAATTCAAGAAAAAAACCCGAAAACTCAACATGGAAATGCCAACTTCTAAAAGAAAAAAGTAGTAAAGAGAATCACGCCGATGCAATTTCTAGCTGACCAACAAAATAATTGTATTTGTGTCTCAATTTAAATGCTTAGAAATACGTAGTTCACCCTCGAGACCTAAAACCGAATGTAAACTACATGAAACATGCATCCAGAATAACGAACGCCCTATATAGGTCGATATTGAAAAATAATTGCATATCGACCGCCAGCAAAATTAGAATATGGTCTGCGTTAGTGTTTCCGCTCTAATGATCTCTATGGCGGAAACACTAATGGAAATGCTGTACAGTGGAAACACTAGCTAATACAGGCGCAATTAAGAGGTCTACATGTATAGTTAAAAAATACTAAGGACAAAAACTGGAAGCACCCTAATAAATCAAACAAATAAATAAATTATAAAAGAATGTGCAATAGAACATGGCAAAATTGTTCCATAGCAAAATGACTTAAAAAATTCTTTAAATGAGATTCTTTGACGTTGTGAAGCAAACAAAAGGCAACAGAAAACAAAATAGGTATTAGGAAAAGAGTGCTACGCGATGTAATGATTTGTAATTGCAAGATTGAATTGCATTTTTCGAATACACGAAAGGAGAAGACGAGAAATAGATAAAGAAGGAAAATACCGTGTATGTTTTATAGACTTTTCAAAGTATTCAAATCTGTAGAACGAAAAAAAAATACTTCACAAACTTCAAATAATAGGAATGAAAGGAATACCGTACCAAACGTTCCCGTTTTGTCAAGAAAACAGTGTACGATTTATATTGATTGAAAACAGTAGAACGCAATAGGGTATTTTATTTTCGAATATATGAAAGATGAAAGGCAAGAAATAGACAAAGAAAATACAGTGTATTTGTTTCATAGAGCTTTCAACAGGTTTTAACACTGAATATAAAAAGAAGTTATTTTACAAACGGTGAGAATAATAGGGAAAGCATTTTGTTCTGTTAATCGAACGTCTAACTTCAAAATCATACTTCATAAACTGCGCGCAACTAGTATGAATCAATTCAGCAAAAGGGGTAAAGAAAGACACAAAAGTAGGAATATCTCAAGACTCAATTAAATGCTTATCCTTAAGTAGTCATAAATAGATACAGTTTATATTACTCACTTGCCCAAATGAAGATACTCCTTTATCGGTTCTTCCACATCTATGATAATTTGAGGATTCTCTATCTTTAATCATACAAGTTTTTATCAATGCTGCAAACAACAGATTCTCGATAGTGTTCGTAGTTTCTTCTTGAATAACAAATCCGTCGTAATCCCAGCCAATGTACGAAATTTTTAATAAAATATGTCGAAAGGAGCATCTAAAGTTAATTGATAATAAAAAAATTTAATTTCCAAAATAGAAAATCTACTGCAAGATTTAAAGTAGGCTTTAAAATTTATATTAGTATGTCATATATTTTCTGTAAAATTTTTAATATACTTTTCTTTCATATTGGAAACAGAAAAATATCAATTAAAATAAGTTCTTGATTTTAATTAAATTTTATAGTCCTTGATATTTAATAAATTGGAAAAATTGTAACAAAAAAGGTACATTAAACAATTGAACTATTCTGATAGACAAGTTTAGCAAACAAAAACGAAGTCTAAATGCATAAAACTTCCAACAATAAATGTAACCATTTAATGTACTAGTGGAATCAGCGTTTAGTTTAGAGGACTTCTTCAAGAACGATGTTTTCAAAGCATAATAATAAAACTAAAGAGCATGAGTACATTTTTATTGTGTAATCGTCCTTCAAAGTTGACCATTCAAATAGCAAACAACTAATCTTTCTAGAAATATACCTATCTTTAAACTTGGTAACTGATTTGAAATCATTTTTATGCTCTTAGATAAGTAATACTATGCAAAAATTATCACATTAACTTATTGAATATCGACGATTTGCTTACTTTGAAAAGTTAAATGGTTTTTGATAATTCTTGTTTTTCTCCTTGTTATTTCTTGTTGAGCCCATTGTACTGTAATGTTTATTTAAACAATTTTTTAGTTGAGTATTATGAGCATATAGTTTCAAAACTTTGCTACATAACTGCTAGAATTAAAATTGACTATTGTACTATGTGGTTATTTTGATGTTACATTCTATTTACCTCTCTTGTTAAATTTTGTAATGTATTTATATCCACTAAGTTTTCATCTTCCATTTTACTCAATTCAAGATATTTAATAATAATTAAATAAGGTAAATTATGGTGTTTCTTAATATTTTTTATGAGAAAGAATTAATAAAACTTTCCAAATGCTTTTAAATAACCTATAACTCCTACTAATTCCTACATCTCATATAACCTAATCAGATCGACCTATTACATACGAATATAGCTCGATGTCTAATCCCATATAGCCTCCTTTTCGTCAAATAAACATTAATGTTTCTAAGCCAAAATATTATGTCAAATTAATAAAATTGTTGCAAAAAAGTTATCAAAAACAAATCATTTCTAGAAGTAAAGAAATTAAATTGTTCTAATTTTGGAAAGTAGTAAAGAAGTACCTCAGCGAAGAAGATGAGAATAAATGAAGGACGATTGGACCTGATAATTAGTACTTAAGACATATTAGTATTACTAGTTATAATCAGTTATTAAGTGCAAATATTATTAGTAAGTAGATATTATCTATAGGATGTAAGCATATACTGTTATTATTTTGTATTCAGAAGACTAAATATATACGTTAATAATTAATTAATTTAAAATTTCTTTGGCTAGGGACATATATGTATGTAGAGCTATGATGTAGAGCAGTATGGAGTGGAATCATTTCAGCATAAAATCTGTGGGTCTTCAATGTTGTACAATGTACAATGGAAGAGAATAATAACTTGTCCTGCATCTTTAGGGAAAGAGACGTAAAGTATTGGTCCAATGTGGTCAATAAAAATCCGCGCATGTTAACCTTTAATAATGATTGGTACGTAGTAAACTTATCCGGCATCCTTCCTAACGGCTATGGGTGTTAAAACTTGCAGGTTAGAAATAAATATACACCCATAAAAATCTTTTTGTTATGATACACTTTCAAACCTCACGAAATCCACCGCAGGTGCTTGTCGGTTGCATCAGTCGCACTTATGTCACGTTGGTCGGATAATTTTAGGAAGAGACATGAAATACCAAACTGTTGAGAAAATGTACTTTTATTCCCGCTTCGTCCGCGACCACTCGTATTTTGACAGTTCTCGCTCGTTTTTTAATACGGTGCACTCGGGAGATTTCCGTACTTCCTTGTCGGGCACGTAGGTTATGATAAAATTATTTGTGTTTATTTAATTATTTTATGTGTTTTGATTTTGTAATGTATATTTTGGGTAAGTAGACTTTTAATAATCTAAAGCAAATATTTTCAAACCAATGGCAAGACGTTTACGTTTTTCTCTCATTATTGAGATTTTATTTAAATCATACTCACAATACGTCAGAATCATTCGAATAAAATTTTCAAATTTATCTGTAGTATGTAAGCACCTTCTTTTATTTGAGATGATTTTTTGGATTTATAAACATAAAAAATGAACAATTTTCTCGCCTTTACAAAGGTCTTATATACAAATTAAAATTGTTAAATATTATCTGGCTGAATCTTTTAGTTTAGGAGATATAGCATCTCAAAGATAGATGCGATTTCGCAACTACAAAAAATGCGTAAATTCTATTGGTCCATTTAAATTTGCTAATTTAGTGGCGGCAAAAACGAGCCTTTTTGCGACAAATGAAATAAATTGGTTGTCCAACCCATGTAATAAATTTACTATTAGTTATATGGACGACATTGTTGGCGGACGTTTACCTCTTATGAAATATTCCCCATATTATAGATAAAATAGGAGGAAAGATTTTATAGAATATAAAAGCATTTATTTGGATGAAATAGAATTTTCATTATTGTATATACTAAAACTAGACAAACCAACAATTTATTAACATAAAAAATAAACAATATTCGAAATGTTTTGATAAATTGTCTATGAAAAGGTCATTTATTAACATAAAAAATATTATTATTTAATATTATAACATAAAAAATTTATTAACATAAAAATAAACAATATTCGAAATGTTTTGATAAATTGTCTATGAAAAGGTCATTATAGTACTGTTGATGTGCTTCCCAAGTCTAAAGACGATTCCGATGATGAAGCTCCGAGTTGAATTATAAAAGGCTCCAGTCATCTTGCATCTCATCGGCCTTCCACATGTCTCTTTCTATCTTAAGAACATAGTTGATGCAGTTTTTCCAGTTCTCGGCAGTTATCGGGGAGTATGCCTCTTTTATCAGGCGTTCCATGTCTTTAGGTTTAAATGTGACCTTATTCCTCCCAATATGCCCCTTCTACTTGAGACTTAATTCTATCAGATTTAGTTCGCCGTAATACGGAAGCAATCTTAACACTACCTGATTATGCTGCTTTGCTGTTTCATCAATCTCGTAGGCATCGAAACGATTTATTTGACACTCCACGGCGTATAGCAATTCTTTTTTTAGCACATTGGCATCAGTATCATTTCCTTTTGATTGTAGCCAGGATATTATTCGTGCCTTTATCCAACTGGTTGTATGGATTTCTTCAACTTTTTTGCAATGGTACCTTGCGTTGTCCATCACAATTGCTGAAGCTGTTAGATGATTTGGTAACAATTTTTCTGAAAACCATTTCTCAAAGTATACCCCATCAATTACGTCATGTGCGGCTTTGGTGTTTTTCTTCCAGAGGAACGTATCTTCCGCTCCATCAACGAACCCATCGAGCTGCCTGCATTGATTAAAGCTAATGGACGGCCTTTTCCGCTTGGTGCTTTCAAGCCACCTGAAAGTCCTCTGATCTCTATGAGATCTCTATGAGATTTGACGGTGCTATCGGTCCATGCTTTTAACTGTGTGTCCACAATTAACCCAGGATTCGTCGAGGTAAATTACAGTTCTGCTCTCGCTTCGGTACTTTTTATCTCCCTCAGGTAACAGTGACGCCATCTAACTATATCGTCTCGCTCAATAAGAAGACTGTTTTTCCAGTTTTTTGAAATTCAAAGTCAATTTCGTGCAAAAGTCTTCTAAGTGTTTCCTTACTAAAATTTGGCAAATCAGGATACAAATCTGAATTTACTGCTATCAGAATGGAATTTAGTGATGGCGGCGTATTCTTCATAAAGAAAGCATGAATTTGGCGGCGTACAGCTTTTAACTCTGATCGTACTTCACCTGCCTGGAATTGCGTCGTTTTCCGCTTGAGTTTGGTTCCGGTTTCTTCTTTGGCGATTTGACGCCCCGATGCGATTGCTCAAATTCAATTTTTATTTCATAGTTGTAAATTTAATTCTATTTTTTTATTTAAAGAAATAATATTTTTTTAAATTGATTTTGTATATTGCATTTTGTTTCTTGTTTGTTTTTTTTTTGTTTAGTGTAAACTTTCTTTAAGAATTGTAATAATGAATAATGTTGCGTGTATAAACTATTACAGCTCTAATTTAAAAGAGCTGAGCAATTCTTAACTACACATTGCGCACAGTAATAACTGAATTACAATTCATGATGCTTCTTTAAATTCGACGGTAAATGAATTATCTACGCATAAACTCAACATGCTAACCTCTAGATATGTACTAATTTTTGTCATGAACAAAAAATTGATTATTTGCTTGCATATAAGCTAGATGACATAACAAATACATGTGACGAAATGAAGAAATTGCATCTAACAAGACAACATCTTTCTTACTTCTGACTACCAACATAGCTGCATTTCTACAATTTCGTCGGTAGTCTGAGAACTTCATAGCGGTTTTGCGATAAAAATTATAGCGTTTTCCATTCTACAGCACTAGTGCGAACTGAAATAGGTACGTTGTTTCAGTCGGTAGGTTCAGCTTGCACTAGGTTAGGTCAACGAATTTCATTCAATCGTTTAGTGCAGATCTGCTCGCACCGAGTGTAACCTTTTTACACCGTGGTCAGACTTCAGTTCCCTGTCAGTGTTAGAAACCATCATCAATAGTAATACTGATTTAAACGTTTAATATTATTTTCCGCAGGAAATATTCCTGCGTTGTACTTCTAGAGACATTTTTCCGCACTTTTACACGAATCGTGTTCCATTTGGTAAAGAACTAGTGAACTATCCATGACCTCTTACAGTTTGACATTACACTCTAGTGAACTCAATGTACCTTAGGCCCCTCGAATGGAAAACGGTATTAATTACAAAATCGCGAGGCTGTGAACTAAGCTTTATTCAGTGACTGTCAAAATCGTTTATAAGTATAACAGTTACTGAATAACAGTCCTCCTAAAATGTTTTATAATTTATTTGACGGTTACAGTTCTTTATTACATAAACTATGAAAAACATAATTTAGTTCTGATTAATATTTTATAACAAATGTTTATACAGTACAAGTATGGTATTAAGCATTTTTGGTGAGTAATATGGTTTTTAAAGCGTTTTATGAATGCTTACTTTTAGGCATTTCAAGACACTTTGAGAGGGAATGATTGTACAGTTTAAATTTGTATACTAAGAGATGTTTAAATTGTATACAAAAGTCGACAATAATTTATAATGTCTATAAATCCATCTCAAGCCGGTTTTTTCACTCTCCTTGGGTAGTTAAACTAACGCAAATATTTATAGTAACAATAGGCACCTTTCGCTGCAGTTGGTTACGCTCTCACATTTTTATTGCCAATTACACGGCTACCCTCGCGTGAGTCTGCATTACATGAACAATGCAAAATATTGGCAAATGGGAATCTTATCAGTTGATGTGATATTTTTAGAAACATAATATTAAAGCTAAAGAATTAGCATGAATGTTTGCAAACTATTCGTTTTTAAGCTAAGCTAACATTTACTCCAAATTTTGAGGTTAAAATAAAAGCTAAATTCTCTATATAAATGGACCATTATAATCATTAAACTTACATTTAGAACTAAGGCGATTTGGGTATTTGGAGAATGCTGGCCCATTTAAATTTCCCGGATAGAAATATCGCTAATTATTCAATTCTCCTAACTGTTCGTTCAAGTTTAATCATTATCAGAGAATGTGACTACTGTAGTAGAGTCATGAGTATAAATACTTTTCGAGAGCATTTCTAGGTTAGATTATAATTAATAGAACAATTGTGATCCATAATTAAGTTATAATCGTTCATTTATAAATAATATAGAAAAGAAATATCCCTGAATCATAACTTATAAGCACTTTTATCTAATGACTTGCCATCTCACCTTTCTTAAAAATAATATCCAATCTTAATAATAATATTCACCTTTCTTAAAAAATATCCGAATCGTATCAAATACCCAAACTTCTTTAGCTCAAAACGTACAGCAACATTTGTAAATTTGTGTTTACTGAATACTTGACAAACTAGTTTACTGTTGGTTGACAAACTAGATTAGGTTTGTAGGTAACTTTGAGATTTTCTGACAAAAAATAGGGTTCGCTGCTATGAATGTTGAACTCTGAGCAGATCGAGCTTACCTTTTCCAGGTCATACCCTTTTAATGTTTCGAAAAGTCGCCTGCCTACCAAAAGTAAGAATGTCTATTTTAGCAACCGTATGAATAGGCGGCCTTACACACACGTTCTTTCCTTCGAGAAAGATGGCGAGATAGAACATCACGAAGAAATGGGCGTGGTTAACAAAATGAGCCAGATGTTTGAGCGGCGCGATTAGCAGTCAGAGAAAAAAATTTATGTGGTATATAAGCTAAAAGTGTCATTTGGTATGACATGTGGGACGTTGTCACGTTACAAATCCCTTCTCGTACTTTCACGGCGCGGCCATTTGAACACTATGACGTACTGGTAGGGATAGTACTTCATAATAGGGATAGCTAAATATAATATTAAAACGGTTCTTGTATTATCCATAGGGGTAGGGAATGTCGCTTATGTTTAGTTGTTGGATTGGTGTCTTTTATTAATTATATATGGATTACGAATTATTTTTTTGATCTAGTTATATATTCTACCACCGGCCGCAGGGAGCGCAACAAATATTTGGATTTGTCTGTGTGAAGCAGTGTGAACTTCGATTTATATTTATCTATGACCCAGCTGAATTTGTTTTTATTCCCTGAATTTATTTATTATTCCTATTTTTAGAATTTTTTATAGTATATCTTCACTATTTTGATTTTTAGCTGTAGTGAGTCCTCTAGTTGATATAAACGTTTAAATTAATTGATTTATACGTTAAGAAATATTTATAAACAGACACTTCTATAAATTATGCATCAAATTATAAATTTATCGGCATGTTAATTAATGACATTAATGCTATCATAGGAGATAAGAATTATACGAAACTCAAATACACCGTAGTTATGTTATAGTGTACTAGTTTTATTTTACAAGAGTAGTGTTTACAAAAATGACTAGAGCCCAGCGATTCCTCTTAGAAAAACGTTTTGAAGGACTTCCAAAGGACGATGATTTTAAATTAATTGAGGAGGAATTACCTCCATTGAAAGATGGTCAATTCTTGTGTGAAGCCATCTACCTTAGTTTGGATCCATATATGAGAGTTTATGTAGCCCAAAAAAAACTTGGAACCACAATGATTGGAAGTCAAGTAGCAAAGATAATTGAGTCAAAAAATACAGAGTATCCTGTTGGCAAGCATTGTTGTGGATACTTTGGATGGAGGTCTCATACTATTCACGACGGCAGAAGCAGTATGGGTAGTAAACCTTACATTGTAGAAGAATTGGACAATCATCCACTGTCGCTTTATTTAGGAGTGCTTGGGATGCCTGGGAATACTGCTTATTTTGGATTCCTCGACACATGCATACCAAAAGAAAATGAAGTTGTTGTAGTAAGTGGTGCAGCTGGAGCAGTGGGTAGTCATGTAGGGCAAATAGCGAAAATTAAAGGCTGCACTGTCATCGGTTTGGCTGGAACTGACGAGAAAGGAGATTGGTTAAAGTCTATAGGGTTTGATCATTTTATAAACTACAAAACTGATAATTTGAGGGATTGTTTAGCTAAATATGCACCGAAAGGCGTTGACTGTTATTTTGACAACGTGGGCGGTGATATTAGTTCAAAAGTCATATATAACATGAGGTTTGGAGGACGAGTAGCAGTATGTGGTAGTATATCTGCGTATAACGATGCTCACTTACCCAAAGCCACAATTTTACAGCCTGCAATTACAATGAATCGATTAACAATTAAAGGAATACATGCCGCTGACTATGAAGATAAATGGATTGAGGGAATTAAACAAAACAAAGCCTGGTTGAAAATTGGCCAATTAAAATATAAGGAACATATTACAGAAGGCTTTGAAAATATGCCAAAAGCTTTAAGAGGCCTCCTAAAAGGAGATAATACTGGAAAGGTTATATTGAAAGTTTTAAAAACAATATCAAAATTGTAATCAAATACTCCTATTATATAGTTATTTTTAAAATATAAAAATTTGATAGTATACTGTGTATTTTATTTGGCAGAAAGAGTTGCTATGAATTAGGCGAATTTTATTAAGTTTCGTCCTTTTACTATGTAATCTTTCGCATGGGGTGAATATACAACTTCAGTACAATTAAGTACTCTTAGGTGGGAATTCACCACATTACTCTGATGGAAAGTAAAGAATTTTTCTCGGGCAGCAAGTAGAAGAACGTTAATTAGAAATGCCACATAGCTGAAGTGGAATAAGTACTTTCAGCAACATAATTTTAGAAAGTGGGCAAACATATGGGATTGCTTGCTGAATAAGAGCGTAAAAGCTGGTGCATAGATTGTAAACCCCGAAATTAATACCATGCTTCGTCAAAGTACAAATTGAATAGTTAGAAAGTCATTACTTTATATGGTTTGTAAAATAAGTTGCGACTTTCAACTGCAGGATGTGCAGAACCAGACATCTTTTATATAAATAATAGTGTAGATATCGCTGTAAAACAAATATATTTAAACGAATACAACAGATATAATATTCTTACATTAACATAATTTTTCAATTTACAAAGTAAAATGTACATCATAAATATTTTGAATTTTTTTGTGCCCTTTCAACTCTTCAGTATTGATGCAATGGTTACTTCGGTGGAAAAGATCGTTCTGAATTCCAAACATTTACTAGTTTGTACAACTCGAGAACTGCAGTTACAAAATGCTTAAAACAACAAAAAAAGATTCAAGTGAACTATACTCACATTATTTTTACAGTTCACGTTAAAAATGTATCTATGTTAATAAATATGTATAACAAATGATTTTTAAACTACTTTTGACTGAGTAAACACATATAAAATAGACATTATTGTGTTTCTTATTAACAAAACACCAACAAATAAGAATCTATCAGAAAAACTATCTTATTAAAATATTAATAAATAATTCTGTATTTACAAGGAAGTAAAACGAACGGTATACTTTAGAATTACTCAAAAATAAATTAAAGTTATATACAATAAATTAGTTTAAAATGGCAAAGGCGTAACTAATCTGCATCTTCAAAAATATCATCATTGGTACTATATATTATAGTTTTTGGTATCCCTTTATGCTGGCAAACGCTGCCCGTAAATTCATCATCTGAATGTGATAAAATATTATTTCTCCTATTTTCATAATGACAGTCCCAAGATTCCTCGTATGACATAGAAGATGATTGTTCTATAACCATGTAATTTTCATTATACAATGATTCCAGAGATGAAACTGAAGAGCTTGAACATATATGATCATTGCTCTCAATTTTGGGACCAATGACTCGAAATTCTGACTCGTCTAATGTATTTCGAAGTCTATCTCTCTTAATACTATACTCTGCAAAAGTTTCAGTACATAGAAAATTATCTTCCAGATCTATAAATTCTATATTCTCTAACTCTATATCAAAAGAATCTAACTGGTTTGAATATAAATCTAGATGTTTCAGTCTTGTCATATTGCTTAAGTCTGCATAGCCAATACTGTTATATGAGCAGTCTAAGTATTCTAAACTTTGTAGATGAGAAAAATCTTTAGGTAAGAAAGCAATAAAGTTCTTTTTTAAATATAATTTTTTTAAGTACTCTAATTCTATTATATTATCGGGTAACCAATTTAAATTATTACGCTCTAAATGTAGCTCAGATAAATATTTAAGTGTGGAAACAATGTTAGGCAAAAAAGACATACCAACACAATTCAGGTATAAGCAATGTATAGTGTTAATCCATTTAGGTTTATCAAAAAAAGATTCGAAACTGACAATTGTATTAAGATTGCTTTTAGAAAAGTTACTGAGGTTTAAACTCGTAAGTGAACAGATTTCCTTAAAAAATGTAATATCTGAATCATAAATTTTAGAATTTATAAATTCTACTTTACTTAATTTATAACCACTGGCCTTCATGTATCCATGATTTGAAAGAGATTCTATGCTATTTTCATTGTAATAAAGTTCTTCTAAATTGTTTGAATAAGCAGCAAGAAACCACTCCGGTGGATTAGCAAATTTATTGTTTGATAAATTTAATTTCTTTAAATTATAGACACATAATGGTTTTCTATCAAATTCTTTGATGGCGTTACCACTGAAATTCAAATTTTGAAGCCTATTTAAACCTTTAAATAGACAATCAGGAACCTTAGTTAAACAATTATTTGATAAATTTAGAGCTTTTATAGCTAACGTGGCGAAACAATCTGGTAAACTAGTGAGACTACAGAAGGATATATTTACGCTGACGATGTGTTGAAGATCATTATTTAATTTAATATGTTTAGAAAATTCACATGATACTTCTTGACAATTTTGGGAGAAGCCAATTTGTACACTTTTTGATCCATAATTATCAGAACGTTCAATGTAGATATCAGAATCTAATTCTTCAATAAATAAATTAATCGATTTATTGTGTTCCATATTTCAAATTTACCAATCTACAATATTTATTATTTCATGTGTTATATATTAAACATTCTTAAACAAAACATACTCCCTGAATATATTTTATAAATTACAAAACAATATATTATTTACATCACATACTTAATATTGCTTGATTGTTGTAATATACTTATTTATACTCGGCCTATTTCTGCCGTGTAGGCTTATCACCGACTATGTGTTTTAACGTCGAGTCTCTGCCATTGACGCTGATAGGTGCTTGACTTGGCCTAATTATAGCTTGTTTACCAAGGTTACTTGATTTTCTTCTTCTTGACATATTGCCGCATTAATTCTTTTTTTGGGATTGGACGATCATTGTTTATGTATTAGAACATATGTACCTTTGACCGCCGTGCCGGCGCAAATAATGAAAGTTTTAGAAACCTAACAAATAGGTTTTGAAATTTATTTTTATCGGTCAAATATGTTTCATCGTATATTTAATTATTTTAAATAGGCAAAATTTAAGTTAATTTAGATAAAAGTGATTGTTCTCGTCCAGTATGTTAAATAATTAAAAGTCTTCGGTTATTGGACAATGGCTTTATTGAATGGATATACACTAGATTTTCGTCTATATCAGTCGGTTCTCTAGTTTTAGAACCATCATTAGGACTAAAATCACATTACAATATATGACAATGGATGTACGATATATGAAAAAGATGTTACAATGTTGTAATTATGAAAGGGTATATGTAACTGTTTAGTGACCCACAGGATCTTAATTAAGAGTTTACATAATAAAATAGCGTAAAATAAACAATTGAGCCATAGAGAATTTAACACTAATAGTTATTATAAATAGTGGAATACAGTGGTAGTTAAATACTTGGAAGTAATCCTAATTATAGAGTAACTAATAACTGGTTTATGAAGGTATTTCTAGTTATTAGTGAACTCTAAATTAAAATTTAATAAGATGCATATATGGCTAATCATAATACGTTACAAATTATAACAGCATGCTTGAGCACAGAAGATGTTACAGATTATTTAAAAAAGCAGCAATTGTATAATAGTGAATCGCTAAATATAAATGCGATACCGTCAGAAACTTTTCGGTATATATTCAGATTTGATAAAAAAAAGAAGATATATTAACGTTGCACATAGCTTTACGTATGCGAACCAGATGGGAAACTTCTGTCCGACATGTGATAGGACGTTTAAAAAAACAGAAATAAGCATACAAATATATACATAAATGTAAATTATTTGTAGGAATTGAAGGATTATGTTTACTTCTGCGGCGTTTTGCATACCCAAACAGATTAAAGGAACTACAGAATGAATTTGGTTTGCAATATTCTAAGTCAGTAAACTTTTAAAGCTCATGTGATTTTGTTGATATAAAATGGAGCAAGTTATTGTTAAATTATAGTGAGAATAAATGGATAACTAAAGAATATCTTCAGGAACTTTCTAAATTCGTGTATGCTAAGGAGGCTCCGTTAACTAACTGTATTGGATTTATAGATGGTACTGCACACCCAATATGTAGACCAAATGTATTGCAATGGGAAATTTATAGCGGGCATGAGAGATTCCATTGCCTCAAATTTCAAGCAATTACGTTAGTTAATGGAATTATTTTACATTTAAGTACATAAGTGCGTTGAATGGAGTTTTGCAAAAATGATCCAGTTTGCATTTGTTGATTTTAAGAAAAATCTAAAACCTTTTTTACAACCGGTTGGTGAATATTATTTTATAGCAACATTACTTACTAATGCTCACACGTGTTCTTATGGAAGTAGAACCACTCATTATTTTAATGTTGAATCCCCAAATATTTTTGAATATTTTAAATAACACATCGTTTTATTACTTTTACGTTTTGACGTATTGTTTAATGCAATAAAAAAGAAAGATTAAACATATGTATGATTTAACTATATTATCGGAATGTTGCATCTTTCTAAACGTTAATTCTTACTTTTTGTTATCTTGTTCTAATCGCGCTTTTTCTAACAAATATGAAAATACTTCACTGGATTATCCTGTATATTTCTGTGCTCTAGAGGTGAGTTTTCTTTTATATACACTTTTGTTGTCAGTCGTACTACTAATTGAGCGTGCATAATTATGCAATTCTGGTGACGGCACATGTGATTCATACGGAAGTTCAAGATTTCGGTTGCTGAAGGCACATCGTATGTCACTGAACTAGACGGACTTCCAATGTCTTGGACAAAGTCAACATAATCAGGATAATCACAATCGAATGATCCGTTTTCCTCGATAGTTTGTAAGGCTGCCTGCCGAATGGCCTTAGATCTAGCTATATCCGTTTTTTGTTGCAAAATTTCTTTTCTGGAAAATTTCTTTTCAAGCTTTTTAGTCTTTCCAAAATTGTTTTCAACCTGCGTTTCCTTCTCTATTTCGTTTCGGAAACACATTTTAAGTAGTTAGCTAATTTTGTAATTATTTTATATAAAACGTAAATTTTTGTACGTAATTTATATTCAGGTATTAGAGGTTATCTTGCTATAATTCTTTTGGTCGAATTGCATTTTTATATTCTCGCGCATTTTCCGCTCGGTCATGTGATTTAAAATTATAACGGAGAGTTTTTGATTGGTCCCCGATATTTTATAAAATAGCGTTGACGGTATAGTTATAAGCTCTATTATGATTATAACTATAAGAATGTCATTTATAACGTAAATTATTTCCTTGCGCAAACTCTGCATTTGGCCATAAGCTCCGTTATGATTAAAACTATAAGAACGTCAGTTATAACTTAAATTTCGCTCTTGTGCAAACTCTATATTGTTATCAGTTTTTCTGTAAATTAGGTTTGAGTTGGTCATAGACGTTAATACAGAGTTTACCCATGGATCTCTTTCTCATTGTTATACTAACGAGTGAGTTATAAATAAAAATGAATCTTATGCTGCTGCTTGCGCATGGATTTTATACGGTATAAAAATGCGATAAAATTAAGTAGTGTACAATTTCTTGTTTAGCTTGTTATTGTTTTCCTACTTTTTATTTAACATATATTCGCTTGGTATATATAGGTACACAAAAGATTTGGAAACAATGAAATTTTAGATTTCGCGATTTT
>WYDF02308294.1:0-15149 GCA_009867245.2 Adranes taylori | reverse complement strand
TTATATTCATTGTCAATACCTCCAATAAATATAGCAATCTGAGCAGTATCACTGAGATCAGTACTTTCAAATCATAAATTAGACAGAAAAAGATATATAACATTCGTTTGAAATATATAAGTATTAATTTCAAGGTATCCAGAGACGTAAACTTCGAGACATAAAAAAACAACGCATAAAGTTGTTTTATTGTCTATATAAAAAGTTTAGAAATTCCACTTAAGAAATTACATAAATTATTCAAACAAAAAAATATATAACAATAATAAATTGCTACTACATCTTAATAAATAATATACTTTTATAAGTTTTATTGAATGCTTTAATATTTACTTATTTAATTTATAACGAATCTATATTTTTCAACCGTAATTTGCAGTATTTAATTTTCTATTTAGTGGTACCTCGGTATACGTCTGTTTTAGAATACTTTAAATTCGGAATACGTCCAATTTGGACGAAACAAATTTTGCTCGGTATGCGACTTTTGTTTGGTCTACGACTTAATTCAATTCCCCAGCTTAAGGAAATACATACATTATAAAAAAAATTATAACAAAATAAATAAAAAAGAAACATGTCGCATCTGGATTCTAACCCAAAACCAAATGGTTCCTTGTATTGCGAGTCTAGCGCTTACCATCTGCGCTTCATTCCATAGCGCGCATTCCTTACTGCGCTTCATAGCTTTGTGCGGAGATTTTTCGAAATTGTTTTATAGAGAGCAGCGATTGCACATGAGAGCTCCACATGGCGTGACCCCTATACTCTTCTCTGTTCTTTCGGTTGTATGTACTAGTCCAGACTAGACATTCGCATTGCCACGATCTTATAGCTTTGTTAAATTTCTTCAAATTTTCATTTTTAAGTAAAATTTTATTATTTTTATTAATCATGCATTGCAAAAAGGCAAATTAAAAGCAACAGAAAAATAAAGGAATCACTAGAATCAGAATGGAACTGAAAAAAGTGATTATTGAGAAATATGAAGGTGGCATGCGTATTCAAGATTTAAATGTTGCATACCGTATTCCGAGAACGACGATATCGACAATCGTGAAAAATATAGACATTATTAAATCTGCTAACGTTGCGAAAGGATTAAATCAATTTCTAAACAGAAAACCGAGACATTAGATCATGATGAGAAATTGCTTTTGCTTTGGATAACTGAAAAACAGTGTGCTGGCGACAGCGTATCTGAAGCAATTATTTGCAAGAAAGCTAAAAAGATACATACTGATCTCATGATAAATTAAGCAGGAACTAACCAGGAAACCGAGGTGTTTACAACCAGCCATGGTAGGTTTGCGAATTTCAAAAAAGGACCGGTATTCAAAATGTTGTACGACATGGAGAAGGAGCTAGTGCCGACAAAGTTGCCGCATATGAATTTGTTTAACATTTTGGAGAGTTTATGGAAAGGGAATGTTTTATTCCCCAACAAGTTTTCAATTGTGATGAAATGTCTGTTTTGGAAGAAAATGCCAAACAGGACCTATATCACACAAGAAGAGAAGTCATTGCCAGGGTAGAAGCCAGTGAAGGACAGACTTATTCTTTTGTTCTGCGGCAATACTAGTGGGGATTGCAAAATGAAGCCTTTACTGATCTATCACGCCTTTACTGAAGCCTTTACTGAAAACGCGAGGGCATTTAAAAAAGATAAAGTCCAAAAGTATCAGCTTCCTGTTATGTGGAGATCAAATAGCAAGGCTTGGGTAACGATTCAATATTTCACTGAATGGCTGAATAGTTTTTTTTTGGGACAAGTGTAAAAAGTTATTTAGAAGAGAACAATCTACCTTTGAAGGTTCTTCTCCTAATGGATAATGTACCCGCTTATCCACGAAGCTTAAATGATAATGTCTTGCCTGATAAGAGGGCTTAGACGGATCTGTGCGGAACTCCCGCTTGAAGACGGATAGTTCTAGAAAGAATGTCTTCTAGTTTTATTTGAATACTGGGATTTGATTGTTATGACTGGACTAGTTTTATAGAGTTAGGTTGAAATATATTTAGAATTGATTGGGAGTTTGTGGATGTCAGAAAAATAGAATAAATGATTATCCTAGATTTTCCATCTATTGCACCTTGTTCTCGGCTCGATGACAAAGTGTAAATCCATACGTTATAGCGTTAGATAGCTCTTGAATACTGCTATGGTATAGACGAGTTCTTATTGTTACGAAATAATATTTTAAGAGTCAAAATCTGAAAAAGCTGAAAATCTGCTGTTTTCCTGGCTTTTATTGACAATTTCTTTATGACTATATGGAATATGGTGGACTAAATGCACGGCACACACGTGGTGAATGAAAATTGTACGACTTTTAGTTATCTAGAATCCGCAACTGTTTCTAGAATAAGAACAAGTAACGAAAATTGGATATGACTAAGTGAAAGATCAAACGGGGCTTTGGAAACTTATTTGGCCATCAGATGTCATATGCGTGTTTGTTACAAAATTGTTCTTATCAACCTTGTACCTTGTTGAGTCATCCTATGCCGGTTGTGGAAGGCAATGGCATGTCGCCTGGAACTGTAAGAGGTACCGGTGTAAGGGGTACCGGGTGGGGGGAGGTCTCTTTGGGTTTTCTTTCTGCATTGGTGGAGCGGAAGATACAGGCCTTGTAACGCGACAGCGTGGTGTCGTCGAATTGTGGCAGCGCTAAATGGACAGCGGAACACCAACGTCCCTTCTCGGGCGCCAAAATGTAACGTGGCGAGATTTATATATGTGATGGACGCTGCTAATGTGGCTTACTGAGGCCTCAAGTAGCTTTCAGTATGTGAGAAAACCAAGGTTCTTGTTCTTGCATGCCAGATGTAAAGAACTTATCCACTAATGAGTGAAACAGCATTAAAAGTTTAAGAAAAACCTTGTATTGTTCTTCATACAAAATATAAACAAAGAAAGAAAATAATAATATTGTACAAACGAAAAGTAATACAAATATCCATCAAATTACAAGTATGTTACTCACAACCAGTTTTAATTTTCTGTCATACGAGGGAGTTCACTTTAATTTTTCCTGCAGCCACATAGAGGGCGCAAGTAACAAAACATGGTTTTAAAATTAACCTTGTATTGTTCTTACGTTCATTATATTGACGTGTGTTGAAAATTTCGTCAAAATACAATAAGTGGTTTAGTCATACTGAATTTTTAAATTTAGTAAGGCGTTCAGAAACATGGAATTGGATCGAGAGCATTTCCGAGCGATAATGTTTTACAACTTTCGAAGAAGTTCATCGCAATAACAATATCCTGCCGAGTTGGTTGTTGTTTTTGCTAATGAAGCACTACATCAATCAACAATTTCTCGCTGGTACTCTAAATTCAAACATGGACGCACTAACCTCAGTGACGATTCTAGGCCAGGTCCACCAAAATCAGCGATCACTCAGGAAAACGTTAATGCTGTGCGCAAGATGATTAATGAAGATCGTCATGTAGTTTACCGGGATATCGAGAGTTCATTTCTAAGGCCTCTATAGAAAGGGGGGGGGGGGTGAAAAATTAGTTTCTCGTTGAATATAAACGCCATCTTTTACATATCTCCACAAGAAAGAAAAGCAAGACACGGTGTGGTCTAGTAGGGCGAGCCAAAATTTCGGGCAAAATTTAAAGTCATTAAACATGTAATTGACCCAAATATATGTTTTTAACTTGAAACTTTTGACTGGAGTATGGGTCTACATTCAATTGATATTGACCCACTGAATTAAGGCTTTTATTTTTATATGCTTCAAAGTCATTAAAACAGTTTTGAGGTCGATCAAGGCTCTCGTCTTCTGAAAAATAAAGTATACGAGTCTGTTGAAACTTTCTGCTATGAAGGCTCTCATCTGAGCCTATTATAGCCGCCATACGAATATCTCTATTAAATGTTTTAGTTACTCTACTGTTATTGGAAGACCATGGTAATTTTTTTAGGAAGCATATCTTTAACAAATTTATAAAACTATCTTTGTAGAGTTGAGCACTTTAATATTTAGGACTCACTTATTTCTAGATTTAGAACATTTGGTGGATGATTATTGTCCAGATTCACCACCAGAACCCGCTCCACCTGAAATTCCACAACGTGGTGGACCTTCTCTAGCGGCAACAGCCACCCTACGTGCTCGACTCGCTTCAGCATCGTTTGGCGCATCATCTGCTTTAGGCGCGTCGACGACAACAACAACAACAACAAATGAACGTAGCCGTCGCTGCACGAACAAACAGCAGCGCAGTATTAGTAGTAATGATAGTAGACGTAGCCAGAATTCAAATCAATCGGGAGGAGGGCGTGGATTAAAAGGTGTTCGAAGATCAGCAAGTGATGTGGAAGGTCATTCGAGTGATGCTCGCGGTGAATATGATGACGTTTCGGATGAGGGTGGTGTGCGCGGGGAAAAAACATCAGGTGCGATTAGAGATGCGCGTGTTATGGCCGCATATAATCTGGATGGAACAACGGAAGGTACGTTTAATTCATTTTTTATATATACTTTCCTTTTTAGTGAATATTTGTGATTTCTTTCGATTGGATTTCTTCTTGATTAATTCATTTTTCTGAAGAAGAAATCCAATCGAATTCAGTAGATTCCAACCAAATTGCGATTCACAAATATTCTAAATTGGTGGATAGAATTATTGGTGGAAATATTCATTGGAGTTGATTTATTATTAGGATTTGGTTTAAAAATATTGGTACTACTTTTTGAGTAGCAATTTGGAATACTTCAGATTGATGATTTGGGGAAGTTAAACGCATATTTGCAATACTGTTCTAAAAACAAATGTTTATTTCAAAAAGTATTTATTGAATGAACCCTAATCCCTCAAGAACCCTAGTCTGTATTGTAAGTTGCCAAGAACTCTAATCCCTATAATATTTGCTTGATAGGAAACATACAACTGATTGGAAACAGCTCATGTAATGGGCAAAACAGGTACAGTTGATACAGGATTCAGTTTCTGGTGGAATGAAAACAGGAACTAGTTGATTGGAATCAGCATTGTTTTAATGTAAATCCATTGATGTTGCCATCAAAAAATCAATAAGTTATTTAGCTCTGTAAAATTAACTCCGTAAATTCTAGACTACCTTAAGCCAACGACAAGCCCCCAACAAAAAATATATAGAAATTTGTATCAAACAAACCGAAAGCAATATATATGTATATAGAAATTTGTATGAAACAAGGGGGGGGGGCTACATTCTAGGCCTCCTTAAAGTCCTCGATAAACCAGAAGCAAAATATGTACAGAAACATCCTATGAAGCAAGTCACAGTAAACAAACAGCAACTCTAATCATACGAGGGTGGTTTGACATAAATCTAGCCTCTTTGATAGATAGCGTTTCGTGATAACGAAATCCATATTGGTTTTGTCATCTGCCATGCATCTGCCATGCATGACGTCTGACAAAATTTGAAGCAAAAATAAAATTTGAAGCAAAAAATTATTTTGGTTTTTACAGCCGTCGCATGCAAGCAACTTTGGTGCTTTGTGAATAATGGAAAAAGTCGAATATCGTTCAGTGATTAAGTTCCTTCACAAGAAAGGGAAAACAGTGCAGAAATCAAAGCTGAACTGGATGCTTTTATGACGAGTCTGCACCATCGCTAGTAACAGTAAAATTTTGGAAAGCTGAATTTGTTTGTGGTCGTACGAGTGTCTTGATGAATACCACCCAGGCCCATCAAATATCAAGCCATGATATGATTATTACAAACCGTTGAATCAAAATCCGTGAGCTAGCAGAAAGTGCACAAATATCAACTAAGAGTCTACACGCCAAAGGTTAGCGTCATACACAAACCTTTGGATATGAAAAGCTATCCATGTGAGGGGTGCCGCGTTTACTCACTAACGACCAAAACCGCACACGTGTGACGAATTCGGAGAAACTTTTGGCGAAGATAAAACATAATCCGAAGGATTTATTTCGTCGATACTTTACTGATGACTAAACATGGGTCCATTACTATACGCCTGAGATGAAGGAACAGGCAAAGCAGTAGAGAAAAAGCGGCGAATGCCCATCGAAGAAAGCAAACATAACCCGACCAGCCGACTGTAATCAAGAAGAATAATGCCTATCGCATCCCGACTGTTTTTGGGATGCGATAGGCATTATTCTTCTTGATTACTTTTTAAAGGATAAAATCATAACTGGCGATTCCTACGTAGCATTATTAGACCGTTTCGATGCCGAATTGAAGAAAAAGTGCCTTAGTTTGGCTCCCAAAAAGTTCTCTTGGGGGCCGCTCTGTGAGCGGCCGCTCACAGAGCGGCCGCCATGCAAACAAAACTGAACGAATTAGGCCACGAATTGATCGACCACCCATCCTATTCACCAGGACTATTCACCCACCCCTTGCAATTTCTTCCTGTTCCCAAACCTATAAATATGGCTCGAAGGATGCCGTTTTGGTACAAACGATGAAGTGATGATCGAAACTTCCCACTATTTTGGTGAGCTCGAGTAAAATTACTTTTCGGAAGGGATGAAGAAGTTAGAATGTCGTATTGAAAAGTTTATTGCCTTAAAAGGGGACTGTGTTAAAAAATAAATGATGAAAACACAAAAATCAATAGGCTAGATTTCCAGCGTACAAGAATATATAGATATTGTATGCATAATATATGCATTTCTATGCGGGTCGACTTTTGATTTACCATTATATTTTTTTCACGTCGTCAGGTCTTGATCTTTTTAGAGGGATTTGGATTTTATATCAAGCGTATTATAATATTAACTTATATTAATAGTACTTTTATTTGGTAATTGGTTAAATTGATTGATTAACTGGTCTATTATATATATATTTGTGTGAAGAATAGAATTAGTATATTACATTGGAGGATTGCTCATTGAATTGATAAATTATTAAAGAATTGCTTATTGCAATCGTTAATTAAACTGAATTAATGATAATCTGGTTATGTTTTATAAACAGAACACGAATCGCAAATTTCGCGTACTGGGAAAAACCAACAAACAAAAAGACCAGGATGTGGGAATTTCGATTCGGTATCCCACTCATCACTTTGAATTAATGTAAAGAGCATTCATGTAACGAAAGAGTGTGTCATTTACTAGTGTACACTGGTCTAACACCTGTTTCTTTGTGATTAGTGCAAAGTTTTTTTAAGCTAGATAAAAATTACAAAATTATGCAAAATGATGATGAATCAGATAGAAAAACAAATGAATTCTAATATCAATTTGCGCGAATAACCTAATAAAATTCTTTAAAAGTCTAGAATGTTTTAATGCAGACAGGACAAAAGAATATAGAGCAGCAATAATAAAGCAAAGAAAAAACACAGTTCTGTATCTAGAATAATAAAATTACCTTTTCTAATGAGTTTAAGCACTTCATTTGATTAGTGGTTTGAGAATCTTTGGAGACTTAGAGACATTATACACTACTTTCTCTCTCTTCTCGCTTCTCCATTGTCTAATTCATTTAGACGAATGAAACTTAATAAAGACTTTTGTAAGAAATTGGATTTCTGTCCCATGTGGATTTCATATAGTAAACGTTGACCTTTATAATAATTATTCATGTTTTTAAAAATTATTAGTTTTCTTGTATTGTTTTTAATATAAAATTAGACTGATTTCAATTTTTTTTTATATTTGGAGGAATAAATCCTTTGAATTCGTTTTCAATTGTTTATTTTTTACATTTACTGGACCAAATGTCAACAGAAAGAGATCCAATGTAGTTTTGTAGTTTAGTAGTTTTGAGAGAATTCCATTAGATCCTTGCGCTTTTAGACCTTCATCAATATTTTCCTTTACATATTTTATGATCTACAAAATTGTCATAGATTGGAGATTGTGGAAAGTTTTGAAACAGCTTTATAGTATCTAATTTCTATTCCGACAGTTTTTAATTTTCATACCTCTATGTTGAGTAGAGGCGCGCAATAATCGCCAGACCGCACGGGCTTTACATTGAGCGCGCGGGACTTTGAAGCAACTAGGTGCTTTAGGGCCTTAACAGCCCGAAAAAGTGTATGGATCGTATTATTATTACTATTATCATCAAGGGATGTGCAGAATAGGACTACAACCCAACGCCTTATTGTACTTTCCCTGATCATAAATCACACCAGTCCAATATATCTATGTTTTGTATCAGTTTCAATATTTCCTGCTGAGAGCGTTTTTGTACCAATTCTGATTCAATTTTTGCTGCTCCAAATAGGTCTCTCCTTCTGTAAACCAACTCTTCACACTTACATAGGATATGTTCAGCTGTTTCGTTTTCCTGCATCCACAACTTGCACTCTACTTCAGCAGAGTGTAGGCCAATTTTCTTTATATGTTGTCCTGTTAACAGGCCACTTATCCTTTTGATGTTATTCCTGCCAAGTTTCAGCAAATGTAAGGTTTTGGTCTTACATTTTGGGCTTTTTTATAAAGCGCTTGTTGTGTAGATTTCCTGTTGATTCTCAATGCTGGCTCTGCACCAGTGCGCCCCGACACATTATAGGAATGAATTCGTTCGTGAGCCCAGACATATTATAGGGGTAGGATGTTTTGCATATTGGTCGTTCTCCGTGGATTCCTGCTTTCATATTTCCGTATTTCCAGATCTTCTCAACTATGGCACCCCCCTGTAATTTTGTATCTAATTTATTTGTCAAATTTGGTTCGTTTTTAGCCACTGCAGTGCGACTTCCGGCTCTGCTTGCATGATCAATTCTAATGGCAAAAGATGTAGCAGCACTTCAAGTAGTGGCTTGTTCACTACACCAATGCTACGTAAGTTATGGATGGCCTGATAACCGATTTCTACAGTTAGTGCAGCAAGAAAGGCTTCAGGACGTGTTTTCTTCAATTCAAAGTCGAAACAACGCAATGATGCTGTGTGACAATCGTCAATTATGATTTAACCCTTTAAAAAGTAATCAATAAGAATAATGCCTATCGCATCCCAAAAAACAGTCGCCATCAGCTCACCGGCCGACGGATTGTCTTTGAATTCTTCGGTGGGCCTTCGCTGCTTTTTTCCCACTGCTTTGACTGTTCCTTCGTCTCCAGCGTGTAGTAATGAATTCACGTTTCGAAAAAATCCTTTCTATCACGTTTTATCTTCGCGAAAAGCTTCTCCCAGTCCGTTTGTGGTCGATAGTGAGTAAACGCGGCAGTCACTGCGCGAATAGCTTTTCATATCCAAATGTTTGTGTATGGTAACGTGTACACTCTCAGTTGATATGCTTACATCCTCTGATAGCTCACTGATTTTGATTCGATTATTTTCTGTAATCATATAATGGATTTTGTTGACAATTTCTGGTGTACTGCTGATATTTGAGAACAAATGCAGCTTTCTAAAATTTAACTGTTGCTAGCGATGGTGCAGACTCACCCTAAGCAGCATCCAGTTCGGCTTGGATTTATGCATTGTTTTTCCAAGGAACTTAATCACTGAACGATATTCGACTTTTTCCATTTTTCACAAAGCACAAAAATTGCTTGCTTGGGACGGCTGTAAAAACCCAACTAATTGTTCTTTCTGCTTCAAATTTTGATAAGCGTCATGTGTTGGATGGCAGATCTCAAAACCAATATGGCGTTCGTTGTCACGTAACGTCATCAATCGAATGCTAGCTTTATGTCAAACCAGTCCTGGAGTTTTCAGCCAGTTTACAGTTTTCAGAAGAACCAGCGAGAAGTATCGAGTCGTCTGCGTAAGACAAACTAAAAGTCTTGCATGGTTTCGTGATCTGCAGACCATGCTAATCAGGAAGTTCCCTAAGAAGTTTGTCCATTACTATATGAAAGAGCAAATGGGATATAGGATCGCCTTTCTTGACTCCTCTTCCAACAGGCACTTTCCCACAGTCCCTTCCATTACACGAAATTCTCGTTTTTTTCCTAAGTAGCTGGTGGATAGATATTTAACTACCTTAATGGGTACCACAGAGCGTAATAGTGCTCGTCTGACGCTATCCTTGGAAACCTTGTCAAAGGCCTTCCTTAACTCGAAAAATATAACAGTAAATGGCCTTATTTCTTTCGTTACTGTTTTATGATATATTAGATCATTATTAAGCCTGTCTATCAAAATTCCGTGCAATTTCCTTATAATGATGCCGCTTACCGTTATCGGCCTCCAATTGTCTACAGATTCCAAAACAATCTTCTGAATAGGAATCAGTACTGTTCTTGACATTTTTACGCAATCTGGAGTGACATGGATACGGAGCATAATGTTGAATAGGATTTATAGCTTATCGGTTGTTTAAAAGTGGTTTTGAACAAACTCTATCTGGAAATAATTAATTTCGAGGTCCAATTTTGGAAATCCTGAAAATCCATTGTTCTCGCCAGAACATCTCTAATTAGCGACTTGTCCTCCATATCTCTAGTTTTGATGTGAATTCGAGGAGATAGCGTTTGACCAAGTTATCCTTAAGAAGACCAACTGTATTATTAAAATTGTACTGAGGAGTTTCTTTAGGTGACGTGCGAGTAATAAGCCTTCCTTTATACGTTGCGACGTATTATCTCTTATAGATACTTATGCTAATGGAACTCCCACCCGCGACGCTGCTAATGGGGAGCTTTAGATTTAGTCACAATATGGTGCAAATAGATATTAGATTACTTCGGTCTTCAGGATTTTTTCTTGGGCGCCAGGTCTGTTTAAAGTAAGACCGCACTTCGACTTGTGTTGTTGTTCCGGTCTTCAGAGGCTTTCTGAGGGCTCAAGTCTACTCAGTGGGAAGTTAACCAGGTGTCCTAGATCTTGCGGGTACCTGTAACTGAACTTTATACAAATAAGTGAAACAGCATTAAAGTTTTAACAAAACTGTGTATTATTCTACACAAAAAAAAATTAGAGAAATAAAATATATATATAATATTATATATGTTCAATTAAATTTTAATAATTAATCATCAGATGTCTGATCTTATATTAAATGGTACAAAAACAAAACAACATTTTAATCAAAGCAAAAAAACGACGCGGAGCATAACGGTAGTGCAATCAAAATAATAATAATAAAACGGCGCTTAGGGAAGTATTAGCGGTGCTGATAAAGCTAAGTTTAAATGCGGTGATAAAATAATAATACGGAAAGCAGCGGAAAATGACCATAATTTGAAGCACATCACATACACAATTGGTCAGGTAGGTAGCCTAGGAATCTACAATAAGCCAGTAACGTCGTACTGGGCACTGACGTGACCGGTATACGTGTATGTATACCACTATCAGTACTGCGCACTAGCTAGCAATATACACACCGGTAGAGTAATGAAAGAGAAGGATAGACTATAAGCCGGCATTGTCTTACTGCGCACTGGCACGGTCGCTGCTGAGTGACTACCACTAATTGTACTGAGCACTAGCTAGTAGTATGCACTCTGCTCGAGTAATGAAAGAAAAGGATAAAGTATAAGCCGGTAACGTGGTACTGGACACTGACGCTACCGCTGCTAAGTGACTACCACTAACTGTACTGCGCATTAGCTAGCAATATACACCCTAGTTACATAGGAATAGGTTAGGTGGGAAGAAATGGCAAGTTCATTCAAACGCATGCATGCGGTATAACAAAGAAAGCTAATCAACACATGCAATACAATGATACAATGGAAACAGTGTAAGCTAAATAATATGGCTTATCACACAAACTCACAGGTATCCCTTGATGGTGTGGCTGCGGATGGTTTATGCGGCTGGCTAACTCGCCTGGCTGGCTGGTTTGCTCTTCTCGAGATGAGAACAGGATCTGATCTTAAAGGCGTAAAGCGCGCCTATTTGCAGGCAAAGAGCCATGTGTATCTCTAGCTGCTTGCCACAGAACGTGTGTAAGTCATCACACATCACGTTGTCACCCTTTACTGGTATCCATACAGTAAAGGGTGACAAGAGTATGCTCGCGAAGAGAAAGAGTGTGCTCGCGAGCAAACATGACAATCAGTCATGTTTTGTCAGTGATGCATTATTCGCAACGTTCGGTTCTACGTATGAACAGTACTAGCTATCTCTCTCTCTCTCTCACATACAGGTCGGTATATATATTGAAAATATCTCTACTTAAATCATTTCATAGCGCACAGCGGTTACTAATTATTATCATGTTTGTTTATATTTATAAATCGATATGTAATTAGTACAAATACGTTTTAAATAATCTTTTAATTTAAATACAACGGAAAAATATATTTGATAATGCTTTCTTATTTGCTTATTGCATTAATTAATTCCCAAATGAATTTACTTATCTTAAAATGTGTTTATGGCATCTTTATTTTAAAAACAGGGTGGGATAAGGGTATCCCATCAGAATTTATTTATTTAATATATACAATAATACGGACAGCCATTTCTATACGCGGAACCTTATTCTATATAGGCTGTTCCAAATTATTTTTATTTTTCTTTTATTTTACGAGTAACTTTGTGATAACGTTACGAATTTTAAAAAAACCATTTCGCATTGCATCCCTGTCGAAATTGTATTATATCATAAGTTGTTCTCCAATCAGAATAAAGGTAAACGAAGAATTGTCAAAGAGTTGCCCTAATGAGATAATAATGATAAATGTAATTGTATGCAAAATCAGTGGTTTTGGTGCATGACCATAACATTTACGAGATGAAGCCTATGTAAAGCGTATGTGATGAAGATTGTTTCTACATGTTGTTACGTATGAGTGTGTTTTGCTGTAGAGACATCATGCACGATCACAACTGCCTGTACATGGGTGTTCCAGGCTTTTCGCACTCAAGTGTTTCGAATGTATGTGTGAAATACTTGCTTTAGTCTTTTCCATACATTGGATATTTATTGATGACAAACCTCTGTATTTTCCTCTCGTTATTAAATTATATATTATTGAATTAAATTTAATTGATCGATTAATGTTATACTAGAGGATTATCTATACGTTAATTGATTAGTTGAATTAATTTACATTGAGTATGTGAATCCGATAATAAGAGGAGGAATAAAAGGTATACAGATAATGGAAAATATTGCTAAGGAGCGAAATAAGAGGGAATTAAGAAAAAGGAATAGAATAATGGGGAAATCCTTTATTCCCTCTTGGGGAGAAAAAATAGGAGTTTGATTTGGACTTTATTGTAGTGTTTTATTGTATTATTATATTGGAGTTTTGTTGCTTTAATTTTGTAAAATTAGTTAGGTTAAGAAAGAATATTGTTATTAATATTATAAATTATGCGAATTAACCTAAAGAATATTTTCTAGTTTAGCAAAACAATAATTATTTGCTTAGAGTACAAGTTTGTAACACGCGTATCTAAATTTATAAACATAATTGTTTGTAAATTTCGTATAATAAAATTAGGAAATATATATTGCATATATAGTATTTAATAAACTAGAATGATATTAAATTCAAAATATCGTAAGCACGTATTTTCCTTGAGTAATATTAACGTAAACGTTTAGAATATTACCATATAAATTTTAATTTCCGCATGTTTTAAAACCCTTTCTCATTTTTCTTATACATACACACACAATCATAAACATTTATTATTTAATGGATGTGGCTTTACTAAAGTAAGAAATCTAATTTCCACAACCACCTGCCTGTACAGACCCGAGATCCACCCTCTCGTTCATATAACATATATGCCATCCGCATTCAAAACGGCTTTTAAAGTTTACGATTGCGTTTTGTTGTAGCCGACACAAATGTATTCCTCTGTCATTATAATATACGTTTATTTGCCACAAACAAACGTAGGTAGAACGTATAATACGTTTGAGTAAAACAAGAAATTTACGATAATTGATATGAAACAGGTAAATGTTAAACAGTAATTAATATTTATAGAACTTTAGAGGTAGCCAACTTTCTTAGTCAAAGAAGTTAATTATTTTAGCTCCAAATATAATAGGAAATTTGTATGGAGGAAGGGTGTCTATAGCACAGACTATCTTAAGCAGATGTGTGATGACCTCTCGCTTGCGACGCTGCTAACGTAGTCACAATGGCGCAAAACAGATGTTATATTTTCCCAGCGCCAGGTCCGTTTAAAGTGAGACCGCACTTAGGAAATGACCGTCTTTCTTCGGCCTCAGCAAATCCTGAGGGCTTAGGTAGCTTCGAGTTTTGCGAGTTGTCCACAAATTATCGTTCCTGCGGACAGCTGACTCAAACTTAATAGCTATTAAATGAAACAATGGTAATGATAAATTGCGTGTATTCGATTACTATACACAAAAACGGCAAAGCCAAGTCATACATAAGCGGTACCTACAGTAGCAGTGCAAGAACGTGCAGTGATATTAATAATAATTACAAATCAGAGTAATGCGAAATTTAGCGTGGAATGTATGATTAAGGAATAATGCGAAGGGAAGAGTAGCTTATTTAACTTATTCATAACAATCATGCGGTAGGTAATGAAGGATTCGGAAATACTTCCTCTGCGTAATACCTCGTTCAGCGAAGTCTTATGGCTTATCTGGTGACCAAACTCAGTAGAAGCCAATACCGTGCCCTCTAGTACCACACTCTACAGGGTCGTACTAGAGGGCACCATACTTTAGTACCACACTGCGTGTTACCTAGTATCCGGCACTGACAAACACCGATCTTCGAACCATCAGGAAATTACGTAATATCGCGTACGGCGCGATTTTACGACTTACTGCGTGTCTGATCCAAATTGAAGTCAATACCGCACACCCTACTACCACACTGTACAGCACCGTGTTACCGAGCGATCGACACAACAAACATAAGAATTTCCACAATAAGGAAATTGCGTAATATCGTGTACAGCGCTATCTTACGACTTACCGTGTGGTTAAGCCTAATGCAAGCCCGTATCGTACACACAAATATCACACAGTACAGCAGAGTGTTACCGAGTGACCGAGATACACAAACGCCAGACGTCTCCACTCAAATGCGGTGTGAAGGAAATGGGTAGGTATAGAGAGAGAACAATCATACAAACAAAATACATCATCATCATCAATCAGCCCTTTGCATCCACTGCTGGATATAGGCCTCCCCCATTTCTACCCACTGTCCTCTATTTTGAGCGCTCTGTATCCAGTTTGTGGTTATTCTTTTGATATCGTCCATCCATCGCGTGGGAGGTCTTCCCCTGTTTCTCTTGTCAGCTCTTGGT
>WYDF02308283.1:0-11793 GCA_009867245.2 Adranes taylori | reverse complement strand
TGATTGAGTAGATATGATTTTGGTTCAAGGTGGCTTTAGGATATTCCATCCTCTTCAGCCTGGAATTGGTTTTGAGTTGTTAGGTACAGATTTGGTGCAGATAACTTGCAGGAGGAATATTGTGCTAGAGCATTCACTGTACAGCCAATGTAAACCTGCATAACTTTGGCACGATTAAATGTAATTTGTTTCGCGATTGGTTAGGTTTGGTTTTGAGTATCAAGTGTACCTTTGATGATGCTTGCACCAGGGTGCAAGCGATGTATTTCGTTACTTGCTAATGATGATGGTGGGAAATGTTGCTAACGATACTTTTGTTTTGTCTTTGCTTACTTCTTTTTTTCAAGTATTTTATTTTGTTGTTATCTTTTTATATTTTTTTCTAATGTTAAGGTAATGCCCCTTATCGGAATGGTAATGTAATTATGTCGAAGATTTCCTGGAAGTCTTCGGAACGCTCTTACATTGCCTGAATAAGTCTGGCTAGTGGGTGCGGAAAAGGTCTTCTAGGCAACTTATGACGCCACATTTGGACTTTCCAGCCGAAAGCTATTGGGTTGTTTTCTTGTGAGCGTCTTAGCAGATATTTAGCTTGAAGTTTTGATGTTTATTTCTTGTGTAGTTGGGGTGCTGGATCAGAATAGTTTGGATTTTACTAGAATTTTGCGTTACTCGCTATTTCTTTGCCCAGTCAGAAAACGTATCGAGACAATTTTGATGTTGTGACTGAGTTTTTTTGTTTGAGGCCCGCAGGGCCAGAAAGCTGTGTCATCGACGTATAGACCACTATAGAAGTCTTGATTTTGGGGCTGAGGCATATTATGACAATATGAAATGTAAAGCATTGGAGCAAGCACAGGAAGACACCGGCCAGAGGATGAATTTCGCTATATAATTCGTCTCCTATGTTGATGCAAGTGGAACGGTTAGTGGGGTACGATTTGATGAGATCTAGGGTGATTGGATGTAATAGCTCTAGTTCTTTTAGCTTTCTAATCAATCCAACATGCCAGATTGAGTCAAACACTTGGGAAATGTCCAGGAAAACTGCTAAGGAACAGTGAGTGCTGTTTAGTGATCGGATTACGTCAGTTTGGAATTTCAGGAGAGGGTCATATCCTAAGCGAGAAGCTATAAATCCAAATTGGTTATCAGGAATAATGTGGTTTGATTCGAGCACGCTCCTCAGATGGCAGGTCACTATGCTTTCAAAAATCTTACCCGGGACATTTCACCCAAGAAATTTAAAACCTTTTTTAACGAAATGAACTCTGAACATGGTGATCAGCTTTTACGTAGTACTGGAAAGTGCTTGAAGAATTATTTACAGTTGAAAAGAAATTTACCTTTTTCTTAAAGTTGATAAAGATTTGACAGGATATTTAGGATTTGATAGGATTCGCATAAAAGAAAAATTGAGTCTTTTAATTTTGATGTCACTTTATAACTCGTCTATTAGATTCTATTATGATAATTGTTTAGGGTAAATTAAATAAAACTAGCGTAACCTATAAATCGACTACCCTATAAATCGCCTACCCCATACAACGCCTAAACATGAATCCTCAAGTTCCCGTACTTGCCTACGGCGCAGACAGTTTCGTTTTCCGTTTTGCACTTGATTAACTTTTTCCTCGTATTTGCCTACGGCGCAGACAGCTACGGTATCCACTTTGCCTCGGCCTGCGGCCTCTCTTGCCTCACTTTTGGCAAACTTCCAGCACACCAGATTAACATGCTTCGCACGCCTTGGACCTTTAAATTTGCCTATGCGCAAATTCGCCAGTCCACAAATGCTCCAGTCCGGAGTCACTTGAAATTTTTTTTATTGTTTAAAATGGATTCAGTATATTCAAATGTTCATATTGGGGAAATTGAAGACTTATAGTCTTTATGTTCCCTGAATTTTATTTTTTCTACTTTCATTGGCACCGATATTTAATGTAGCGTAATTTTCTTTCAACGTCAAATTACTCGTATGTTTAATCGTATGCTTTTGTAACCTTTAATCGCTTAAATATTAAAAAAGATACAAGAAATAAAAGAAAATTACAACAGGTTTCGAGGAAACTTCTCAAAACTTGCAAAACAACAAACACCCTATAAATACGTTAAATTGTAATTTTAGAAAAAAAAAATCTTTCCAATAAAATCGAAGAAGCTATAAGTAGTCTATACAACAAAGTTTATTCGAATATACTATCTTTTATAATTTTTGAGATACATATATCGAAAAATTTGGTAAACTTTAAACGTGGCAACATCGCGTTGCGTCGCGTCTAGTGGCAAGAATTGAAGACTTTGGACTAGTTTAATTCGTATGCGAGCGAAATTTCAGCATTCTAGTTTAAAAACTGAATAAAATTATCCCTTTGAATCCCTCCCAAAATTATTATTTGTACCTGTCACTGATAACAAGATTTATTAAATTGCAGGAACACTGTCTTATAAATCTCCTAAAACGACAATATTATTTCCTATAACATTTCTTCTATCTACTTCTGCAGTTAACATTCGTATCATATGTAGCATACGTATATGTTGACGACCGGTTACCATGACAACCAATAAAGTTTTTAAAATATTAGGGCCTATACCTTTGGAGCCATTAGAGGTACACCCCTCTTGTGAGGTAGCATGTTAAACAGAAAAAATTTTTATTTCTCAAAATCAGTTCAGTTTATTCAATGTTCACCCTAGCAAAATTGAGTTCCCTTAGATATACATATGTTGCCCATGTTTCATTTTTCTCATATAAACCGAGATATTTAGGTTAGAAAATTTCTTTTCAAGGTCAAATTATCTTTTTTTTCAAGGATTAATCATTTCGAAAACTGCATATTGACTATATGAGACTTTCAATTAGTTTAAGAAAGCGGATCAGGGTAGTTGGATTCATTTCTGATATCGGTGGAAGCCTTGATCGGTACCAAGCAGCATTATTGCACACCCGGCTTGTTTAACATAACAAGCCGAGTCGTGCGAAATGTTGACTCGTTCGTTTTCATTAACTGATGATAATGCTGCTATTGAAAGCAGATGGTACCTATCAAGGCTTCCACCGATGCCAGAAATGGATCCATTTACCTTGATCCGCTTTTTTAAGTTAATTTCAAATAGTCAATGTGCAGTTTTTGAAAAGATTAACCTATCTAATTAATAAATAATAGTTATTTACTGTCTTAAAGTCATACTATCATACATATATTTCATTCTGAAAAATTGATAGAGGAGTTAAAGCAAAAAAACTTTGATTGTTAAAGCTCATTTATCAATTCGTTTGTGGAGATGGGTTAGCGTCTCATACTGTACTGGTTTATCTCACATTTGCTGTTATTTCGACAACGGCATCTATGTTCATAGATCTTTGTAATAATGCCAGAAATAGATCCATCTACCCTGACCATTTGCAGTTTTCAAAATAATTAACTTTTCAAATTAATAATGAATTGTTAATTACTACCATAAAGTAATACTATCATACAAATATTTGAATAAATATTGATATTTATAATTAAGTCCACAAAGCTCTTATTGAGATTTCGTTCATACGTCTAATAATAAACTATTTTGCTCTAAAGTGAATTTGATAATCAATTTATGTATGACATGCTTTTGTATACTGCCCTGGTATATGCAATACTTATTTATGACACATTTTCCTGTACTCGCCCACTTCACTTTGATGCATCCAACAATGTCCATTCATAAATGGCTTATTTCCGTTCGCAGTATGTCAAGATCTCTTTTTATACAAAAAGAAAAATATCAGATCGGAGTATGATTTTGCTTCAAATTTTAAGTATATTGTTTAAGAAGACTTAAAATATATTTGCTTCTTTTTTTTCTGATCCTTATTCCAGATGTGTCCAGATAACTTTGTTGACGACTGAACGAAATAGCGCAGCAGATGCTATTCCGCTCCATTCCCTGAAATTCTTCATGCAAAAAATTGCATTTTTTACTTTCAATCTTATCCTGCGGAATCAATGGCAGTTGAGTATTTATTATTTTGCGCTACGTGGCTGAGACAGATAGCTTTTCTCATCTTTACTTCTCGTTCTAACTCTTTCAACATTTTTTCCATTACTGTATCATTGATGATACGAGGAACACCATATTTCAAATCAATGTGGGCATGTACATGATCTATTTCATCTTATTGAAGCATTTTGTATTCGGATTTTGATTTCTTGTGGGTGATCCCACTCCGCATATTAAGGCTGTATCCCAAGTATAAAATTTTATCAATTTGTAAATTATTGTTTTACTTTATGTTGGTAATTATTTCACCATTGACACAGTTTGGTTTCCGTGAGAACTTAGGAACCAGAGAAGCCTTGTACAGCATGACCGTCCTTTTTCAGAAATGTAGAGATCGTCAGAAAAAAGTTTATGCTTGTTTTATAGACTATGAAATCTTTTGCAAGACCGAGTCAAGCACATGAGACTCATAAAAGTATTGGACTAGAGAAAACAGATAAAACAGATACAGGTAGTTAAAAATCTGTATTGGAATCAGCAAGTTATCGTAAAATTCGACAATTTACTTACTGATTCAGTAGCATCATACGAGGAGTATAACAATGGTGTGTTATCGCCCATGTTTAATTTCTACTAGGAAAACATTTTCGCAGCAGCCTTGCAATAGGAAACAGATGGCATTAAACTTAATGACTGGATGATCAAAAATCTGCGCTATGCTTATGACAGCGCTATCATTGCAGACACGCCAGAAGCACTTCAACGATTGCTAAACAAACTATCCATAGAGGGTGATAAATTAGGCCTAAAAATAAACGTCTGTAAGAGCAATGTAATGATTGTAAGCAAATCACAATGGTGAAATCACAATGATTATGTTCAGCGAACATAAGAATAAATGGTGGAAGAATCCAAGTAGTTGAAAATTTTAAATACTTGGATCCTGACCTTGAAATACGATTTAGAATAGAGCAAGCAAGAGGCACAGACTTCTCAAAGTTCCATGGGCCAAGTACTACAAAATATGACCAAGTACAAAATATTGAGACGGGAAAGTCAATTAGTTGTAAATATTGAACAGAGAAAAGCGCCTAACTAGGTCATATAATGCGAAGTAAGAAATGCGACCTTCTTAAGCTGATAATGTAGGGTGACATCGAGGATAGACGTGATATGAGGAGAAGAGAAGATTCCTGGCTCAACAATATGGAAAATCTTTAAAGCCATACGCTATAGAATCGTAATTATCTAAATCAAGTTTATTTGATAACTGATATAATTCAGATAGATTCAAGCTAAGAGAGATACAGGATCCAGCTGATAGGGAACAGGTAGAAGTTGATAGGAAACAGATAGGATTTGATAGGAAACAAGTAACAGCTGATGGGAGACAGATACAATTTAATATGATAATTATAACAGGTAATATAATAGCCAAAATAGGTGAAGATGATCGAAGAACTCAAGGATCGAATGAGGTCTCCATTGAATGAAGACGGTACTTTCAGAGGAAGAGGAGACACCGTCTGTTATATTGTGTAGAGCTTCTGCCAATATTTTATCGGAATATGCGTTATAGAGAGTATTGGCAAGAGAATACAACTTTCTTCCCTGATTTTGTTGATGTTTCCTGTTCCATTCAAATCACTACGCATTGATCTGCATAAATTCGTTATTAAGCCTGTCTTTGTCATCAAAACCACATGTCACAAGCATCTCGAGATACTACGTCTCTGTGATGTATACTGATATAATATCAATATACTAATATTACTAATCATACTAAATAGAGGGAATTGGACAGTTCTAGATAGTTTTTTGCAAAACATGGCCGGCGCATTCACCATTCCGTTACGTTTTTTGTTAGATTATGGTTAGAAATGGCAAATGCTTCGGGTCGTATTTGCAAAAGTATGGATCGACAGTCGGCAAAAGATAGTATGCTATGCTGGTGGTGCGTTCACTATTCCACCATAATGAGCCATTTTTTGCCATGGGACGGCAAAAAATGGTGATACCGATAATGTATGCAATCCACATACCTTTTACGATAGAATGTATTCAAATACGGGCGAATGGTCTGCACCGAAGAATGCTTTGGGGTCTGCTTCGGGGCTCGTATATCTTCATATATCACAGCCGTCATGTTGAATGTGAACAAACACATATGAGGTTATGTTTATTACTAATATTATTTTTTAACGCTAGATGTTTCTTCTGTTCCAAAAGTAGGTGTAGGAGTATTTAAAAATAAAAGTACTTAGATTCTAAAAAAATGAACTGGATACTACCAGGAGCGCTATAAAAAGTAATTGTTTGAAAAATATAACTTATTTTGTAAAATTAATGAAACAAGATGTCGTCTAACTCCTTTTTAATTTTAAATATCCTGAAAGCGTTTTCAATCAAGCTTTTCATCATCAGCGGAAAAGCTTCAAATAAAAGTTATTAATGTTTGTTTGCCTTTGGGCACATTATTTGAAGCTTTTCATTTTTTCTCTGCTGATGATCACTACGTGTTTGAAAACGCGTTCAAGATATTTAAAATTAAAAAGGTGTTAGACGACATCTTCATTAATTTTATTTAATGCATCTCCTCGATTTCAACCACTTATTACTTGTTTTGTTGTTGACCTGAGTTAAAAATGCTTATATGAAATCACTATTAAAGACACATAGTATAATGAGCAAGAATGCCTACAGAAACCTTAGAAGAGTTTACAGGAGCACTTTTACGGGATTACGGAGGGTGATAAATGTAATAAGTGAAATATTTTTTTGATACATCGAAATCAAATTGCTTTAGAAGTCTAACTTACAGATATAAATATCTAGAAAGTAAAGTTACTATTTTACTTTACTTACCCAATACTGTAATAAAAACTTGAAATAATAAAATCTGCATAGATGTAAATATTAATAATATTTAGCTTGCTTTTGTCATACCCACATCAAAACTCACAAAAACCGTATGAAACATATTTGCATCCTTAGCACGTATTACGTACGAGCGCGATATTGTTTTGTTTTTAGTTGATTTTATTACACCCACACCACGTTCACTCATATGCTTATTATTTTGCGGGGTAGAGAGCTCGTTTTTATTATTATTATTACTATGTTATGTTCTGCTTTTGTTTTACTACTCTCACAATGTTCCTTTTTTTTTATTTTCTACATGTTCTCCATGTATCTAACATTATCTTTCCTTTCTCTCTCTCTCCTTTGAAATGAGCTTTATAGATCCATCCGGTTCAAATGTGCTACTAAAAAATAGCGATACATATATGCAAAAGAAATAACGAAGAATACCGACTCTTTGGTATTGAGTATAATCAAATATTCAAAAAAATATATACCTCAAAATTTTCTTTTTCTAAACTAAATTATCATAAAAGCTGTGTGTATTTACTAAATTCTGTTACTATTTGGTTTATTTGTTTTTTGTTTTTTTTTTCTAGACAACTCTCTACCCGCCATTATTATTTCAAAATTGACTAAAATGAATTTCATTTATATCTTTTTTTATTTCTAAATTAAACGTAAACACACAGCAGTTCCAAAACGTACTATGATTTGTGTACTAATACCATTTTTAATTTGAATATGTTTTAGATAAGATTATTTCCTGTACTTATAATTAATTTATTGATATTTAAGAGTAAATTATACTCAATACTTATGCTATCGTTTGTACATTATATTTGTAATTGTATTTAATTGGCTCTAATTGAATGAAAAATCACATTTTCCAAATAAAATTGCTAAAAATTAAGTAACAAAACTTCCAATGTGGAATAATTTTTTAACCTATTTAGCCACCAGTGATTTAAAAAGTAATGGAAGCGGCCACGGGTATGACACTGAATATGTCCTACGCACACTGAACATAAAGAGAAATAGCGGTAGATATAATATTAATTACCTCAGATTTTTATGTATTTGTTTATATGTTTTTGTTTTGAAATATCAATAAGACAATTACCAGTGGAATATCAATATTCGTGATAACATAATATACATGTATAGTTTCACATTACTACAAATTACAATAAAGGAAATTAAAATTATAAAAAGTACATGTAATATATGGTCACACAATATAAAACATACACAGAATATTTCATAGTTCCTATATTATCGTATAGAAGGTTATGGACAAATCAAAACTATACTAGAAATTGATTTCATATCAAAATTTGAATTATTAAAAATATAAATCACGTTATATTAAAAACATTCACCAAATAGTAATAAATCAACAATGAACAAAAGGGTAATTGTATTTTACTCTTTTGTTGTCTCGTAACTAGAACTCAATCTAATTACTATGGAGTTTCGTTAGATCGACGTGGTTTGGAGTAAAACGCACAGTTCTAATGCTATCTTGATAATCTCGTTTATTAAAGCTAATCAGTCGTTTTTATATACTATATCTAAGTTTATTACAATATGTCATCTAGGTAAATGAATGAAGTGTGTACGTTTTTGCACATAAAGTTCATTTTCATCAAAATCCAATCTAATGAACTGTATTAATTGCAATAGAAGTATATGTTTCAAAATATTGTAGTAATGACATTAAAATACGCACGCCTTGACGAGATTACTTCTAATTGTTTTTAAATAACATTTTGATTTATTAACAATAAGTTTTTTTATCTGATTTTCTTTCGATGAATTTTAATAAATTGAATATATTTAATTTATATGAAAATATCTCTTGTCAAAAAAAATTATGTTAAGGTCATATTTTCGTAGAGAATTTAAAAAAAATATCTACGTTACAAAACATGCAATTGTCATACGGTCATAATTTTGAAAGCTTTTCTTTCGTTTGTGTACAGATCATGGATTAAACTGATACCAAAGTGATCGTATAAGACCCGTTAACGTGATTGTTTTACTCAGATTTTGATTGGTCCAAAATCTATGACGTCAACAGATGCAAAATTTAATGGAGCAAGTTAGAACAAAAATCGCTAAGTTCTACTAAAGAAAATTTGTTGTTCGAGATTATAATATTTATCCGCAATATTTGAACAAAATATACAAATAATATTATATAGAGCTTTGTTGTCTTTATGGGTTAATGATGATAACGAAAATATATGATGAGTACTTATCAAAATCGATGTATGTCATGTTTAACAAGTTAAGTTTTGACTGGCAATCACTAGATAATTTTGATCAGTATATGCCGCATTTGATCAATTAAGATCCAAGCTTCATTTGCAAGATGACACCTAGCTAGTTTCAAAATTGTCCATAAAACGATAGTTAAGATATTTCGAATTTAATAGGATCAATTGGAATTGGTCAAGAATTGAGTCAATCACAGAAAGTTTGACGATCAAGGATCAATATTCTTTAATCAAAGTTTGGTTGTTTCTTAGATACAACTTATGAACCCAGTGGTGTGGTAAAATAATTAAACAAAATTACACAATTACAGTTAGTGCTCCTTTGGACATGGAGCATGGCCTAGTCGTCACAAATTCTTTGAGAATTAAAGAGATTGTATGGTAATTTGTATCATGAGAGTATCAAAATATATTTTCATTCGCAAAAGATTGGTATGAAAATATGCGCACTGCTTAATTGTATATTAAAATTGTACATAAAAATTTTATAATTATAATAACGCCAAGAAAAGAAGTATATTTAAACCACGAAAACGTCAATAACCTTTATTCACACAACAGGGTAACAATCAATCATTATCGAATTTAAGGATGCCATAAACGACGATGTTCCTTCTTCATACTATCATCTAACATATGGCACAAGAGGTACAAATCAAAAAGGCGTTTGTCAATGGTGCATGTTATCACCGCTTCTCTTCCAAATATATATCCAAAGGAAGTTGTAAAAAAGCTCTGACTGGCATAGCTCCTAGTATCAAAATGAATAATAACTTAAGAAGTGCAAATGATTCTGTGATCTTAGAGTGCGACAGCAGCAAAGAAATTCGAGCAAAAATTGAGAATGCCCGACAAACTTGCGTTAGGATGAAGAAGCTCTTAAGATTGCGCTTGCTACGTTGCTATGTTTTCCCAGTTCTTTTTTTATGGGAGTGAATGCTAAACCCGACTATGGAAAGGCGTATTGAAGCATTTGAGATGTTTTTGTTCTGGAGAGTTCTTAAAATTCCTTAGACCAACAGAGTTGCAGATATTGAGGTCCTAGAAAGAATGAAGAATGAACAAGAAAAGGAGCTACTAAATACCGTTCAGAAAAGAAAGCTCCAATGCATCGGCCATATTATGATAGGAACGAGATATTCTCCTGTAAAGCTAATTATCGAAGGTAAAATTAGTGCTGATAGATCAGTAGGACAACGTCAAAACACGTGGTTAAAGGATCTACAACGCTGGTTTGACTCCACTTCCATTGAAGTTTTCCGCGCAACAGGCAACAGTTTCGAAGATTTAAATTGCTATGTGGATCGTCAACCTTCGTTAGGAGGCGGCGGACAAGAACAAGAAGAAGATATGACACAAACAATTACCAAAATAAAATAAGTTACTGCCAGCGCCGTAGCGCGGTGGTTACGATGCATGAGTACCACTACAAAGGTCCTGGGTTCGACTCCCAGCGTAGACGTATAGTTTGCGTTGATAGTTGATTAGGCAACACACGATACGAGGTCGGTAATTATAGTAGGAAGGTAACTATAATTTATCATGTACATTTATAGGGGTAGTAAAACTTCAGTCCAGTGTGTGAGGGTTGGTACGCACTATACAGAAAGATCTATTTACGAGTTAATCAATAAAGGTTGGTAAAGACGAAATTATCTGATACCCTACCTATCAGCGTCGATGGCAGAGGCTCGACGTTAAAACACATTGTCGGTGATAAGCCAAACTTGGCAGAAATAGGCCGACTATAAACAAGTATATAGCAAAAAAGTTACTTTTACATCGATCGATACTGCCAATTATTATTGAAATCCTCATTTATATTAAGTATATTTAGAATGGAAGATAATGTTGGCTTTGTAACAGAAAAACGAAAATTAATTTAATAATAATAAATATTTATTATATGTTGATAAGTAATAATTTTAATAAAAAGAATTTGAAATTCTTATTGAATAAAATGAAATGTTTTACAACATATGCCAATTTTCAATTTGTAATCACAAGCATACGTTATTACTTATTAGAGATCAATTTTTCACAAAAAAAAAATAGAACTGGTTACTTCCATTAAATTACATTTTTGCAACGCTTTGACGAGATCTAACGTCATTCTATCGAGTTCTAGTAAATAAAGTCAATACAAATTGTTCCAAAGATTTTACTTTATTATAATTTTTATTATTTCTAATATTTCAAATTTGTATTTATAATATTTAAAATTTTTCATTTAAGAACTCCCTTTGCTAGAATTTTATAAAAATTAACTATACTTCTATGTTTTCGAAACTACCCAGGAAGCATTACTGGATATTTATCGTTTGTGTGGACATTAATGTCCAGACAACCGCTACAGATATCGGTCCCACCAGTCATCTTCATTCCTGCTTTTCTTTCATCATGTTCTCTTCTATGCCTTTCGCCCATGCTTTTCCCTTTCTTATTTAGTATGTATTCCATTATCTTCTTTAGCCACCTTTCATTTCTAATTCTCATCACATAACCACACCAGATAAACCTTCGAGTTTCAATTATCTCTAAGATGGTCTTTTCTGTGCCCGCTTAGTCTCTAATAGAACTGTTTTGAACGTCATCATCATCATCAAACAGCCGTTCGCGTCCACTGCTGGACATAGGCCTCCCTTAGTGTCTGCCACCGCTTTCG